>JAULBU010053383.1:0-12515 GCA_032358235.1 Odonthalia washingtoniensis | reverse complement strand
ACTTAATCTCCTGGTGTAGCATCATGAATACGTTCATTTGGTACTGTAGTATGTAGTGCGCGTTTTGCACGAAGTTGAGCAACGATTTATTTGTACTATCTGCGGGTGTTTGTCATAAAATCCATCCTATTCACAGCAGTTTGTGGTTGTTGTTCATAGTTTCCAACGGGTAACCGTGTTTGAGCGCCAAATGCTAGGATCGCTGGTGTGAATCCATCAGATCCCATTGTATGTGACAACGCTAGATTAGAATAGTAGATAATAAGGTTGAGTGGTGCGGAAGGATGATCAATGAGTAATTTGTTCACGATTCTGTGCAGAGGATCATGGTATCTTTCAGTGATTGGAGACCAGTGTGCTTCAAAAGCAATAGGAAAAAGATTACATCCAAGGGAGATGGCCAATGCTCTGAATTTAACTGAAAGGAAGGCTTTAGCTTGGTCCGCCCAGAGATTATATGGAACTCCAAGATATGGAACAACTCAGATAGTCATGAAGCAGTACCAAAGTGTGTACGAATCCTGCTTCGGCAGTAATGCAGCACGAGAGAAGGTTTGATCCCATAAAAACTGAATCATAGGTTGTTGTTTGAATAAAATCACATCCACAACAACGTCATAATCAAAGACACATTGATCTGGCAAAACCGCACGATATAAGTTAGGTTGATCCGTGAGAGGCTGGTAACGTTTGCATTGTATTGTGACTTCTTGTAATTTGTTCAAATCAGACGCAACAGTCTCAATAGGATACGCTAGACGCGACGAGCTATTAGCGGATCCAGGAGGATGATGGCCAATATTTCGATGAATTTGAGCCAGCTCGATTATAGAAAATAAGTAGTCATTGTTTGGAGGACCAGGGTAGTAAATATGGCCGAAATTGTGAGTGAGAGGGAGCGTTACGACAACAGAATTGAGCGTTACGGTTGGATTTCTTGGATTCTTGTCTGTAACTGTGCGGAACTTAATTTGTGTTTGTAGTTCAATCAGAATAGAAACATCGTTCATTATTAGTAGCGAGTTATAATCAAAGTAGCTGTGATCGGGAAGGGAAAAGAGTATAAAACACGTTCCTCAGCTTCTTACCTGCATTTTGTAGTTACCCTTTCCCCCAAATGTGATGGACGTACTCAACGGGTGTAATCAAAGAAGTTCTTTCGGTATACGATAATAACTAATATTAGCAAACCATTGATTCACACCAGTGACAGATTGTGGTGCACCCTCATCGAGACAAAATCCATGAAATTGGATATTGGAAGTTATATTTAACTTGTTCTGCAAGCCAAATAGAATTGGATTTAAGTAAGGAGTGAATTCAGGAGAGTCATGAAAGTAGTATTCATACTTTGGATTCATATATTCATGACCCATGTTGTAGGTAAGTGAAAAATATAACATTTCAAGCTGTCTTATATTGTTCATGTTCACTTGCGGTTCTTCCATCATGTCCACAGTTGAAGGTATATTGTCCTGATGTTGTCCTGAGCATAGTTGTATTATTCCAATGTACCGTTTGCATTAAAGGAATCCTTCATAGAATGTTCAATAGAAGGGTCCATTGAGTTATCATTGTAGTTCGTAAGGTATTTTGACGGGATGGACATGAGCGGGTAAGGTGAAATGAGGAGTTAAATATATTACACAGCCTTAATTTTCCAAATTTATCGGTGGGATTCTTTGTATTCGTGGAATCACGGTTAAAATATGATGACCTTGTACGTTGATGACCACTTGAGAAACGGGATGGTGTATAACGACTGTAGCCATTACTTCTTCTAAAATATGGTCGATATGGTTGATTTCCTCTGTTATTGGAAGTATATAATGAAGAAGAACCGCACATGGTTCTTCTCTTGAAGACTGGAGAACCAGAATCATTATAAAATATTTCAAAATCTGGATCATCTTCATGTTCATCTTCATGTTCATTGTCGGAATAAATTTCTTTTGACGGAGATAATTGTCGAAGGACTCTGGTATAGGCGAAACAGCTGTATGCGTGGTGACCACAACTGGCGCCAGGTGGTCGAATACAGCCACGTGTGAATTGAGGAGTGTATTCTTGTGTAGTATTGGATGTGGATTTCGAGCGGTTCCCGTGGAGTGTGAGAATCGTAGAGAGTTTTGGGTGCAGTTACGGAGGTCTGACTAGTGGAGGGTCGAGTACAGTACGAGTGAAGTGAGGATGATGGCTTTACTGTAGGGAGGCGAATTGAATTGTTATGCACTTATCGAAGTCGTACTGTAGAATGAGGATGATGATGGCTGATGGAGAAAGGGAGTGCAAAGGAAGGTCGGAGGCCGGGGCGAAGTTACTGCACTAATGACACGTGCAAATTATTAGTATCAATACGAATAGGTGAGTGACTTTTGAATTGTTAGAGTATCAATACCCATACGGTAACGACAGTAAACAGAGTTTATTGTAGTAGTAGAAAGTAAGCAAAGGAGAGAGGCAGAGAGAAAGGAATGGTGCTGGTGGCATTCTTATAGAGGAGAAGAATACCAAGAGCGAAACCAAGACACTGATTCTTGTTTGTCGGCGGAAGCTTAGATGACGTGTAGATATCAGGACTAGGGTACCATGAATCTAACTGTCTAGTGTGGTGTAGGTGACCATGTACAGTATCGTAGGTGGGTGTCTAGCTGTACATGATGGTAAACGTGTAGAGAAGTTGAGGATGCCGTTCTATAGATATGGTATTTAGTGTGGGTAAAGCTAGTCTTGTAAAGTGGATCAGGGGCTGGGTTAATCAATAATGTGTATTTGAAGACGTATCACGTTGTTGTATACATTGGTGTAGTCTAGTTCGAAGCTGATTAGGATCTTTAGGGACTGTTGCGGTGATAAGAGGAGTATAGAAAACCTCGTTTTTGACACCTCGTATAATTATATCTCTTAGGAGAAATGGAGAATGTTAATCATCATCGAGATTTGTTTGCAGCTCACGGGCTCGTTGAAATAGTAGATTAATAATTTCAGAGTTCGACTTTGAGCCGTTCTTTGATTTAACATCCGTAAATAGAAGATGATTCCATTCAGTGGCGTATTTTTCCTGTGAGCTAGAGGCCATGAAATGTGATTGTAGTCGATTGAATGCTTCATCCACGGTTCTGACATTTGGAATAACCTGATCCACTAAAAATGAAGGGATAATTCACCGAAAATAATATGCAATGTAGGCAATCTTTGTTCATCTGGAACGTCGAAGGCATCACAGTCTTGTAAGAAGCGACGTTCCACGGAAGAAATTATTGGTCCATGGTAAGGTCCAGCATACTGGTCTTCTTTAATAGGATGGATTTTGAGAACATATCGTTTTTCATATTTTTTGGAATTAAACTGGTAGTTTGAAGGAGTAGAATAAGAATCACTTTTATTTTGATTATTAGTTGATGGAATTTTTGGATTTGTAATATCTAAAATACGTTGTTGAATACTGTCACCAGATCCACGGCCACAGGGCAGGCTAGAATTTTCTACGATTCCCCATTTTGCGGCGTACTGAATTAGTTACACCCCTAATATTATCTGTAGCAATATCCTCTTTGTACTGAACTAGCAAAACATAATTATTCAATTTTTCTGTAAAATTATCACTTATAAATGATTCAACTTCTCCATCATGGGATTCTGAAGATTCAATTACTTGAAAATAATTTTGAAAGCAAGAGTTAGAAAATTCCAGATATAATATCAATACGACCAAGTACCACCATAACTTTTACCAACGATAGAACACCCAGTTCAGCAGCGTCAGAAAGTCATTTGTTTGACCCAGGACAACCTAGACAGTTGCACAGAAATGTTTCGATCAGTCACTCCAGAAAGTGTCTTTACTGTTTCACCCGTTAATCTTACCTAAAACCGTACGTTCAAGTTCCCACTCTCCCTTACGGTATAGGTTAAATATTAAAGCCTACAGTGGTGTTGTAGTGAACATTAATGAGACAAATGAAGAGAAGTGAAAATATAATATACTTTACGAAATTCTTCTTGAAGAAAAGTGTCGGGCACGATGTGCTTCCTTTAGGCAACTTTGATACTCCCGATGCCTGCCAGCAGACAACAATTGTTACGCGTGGGGCCTATTCCCGAATGTCGATAAACGACAAAAGCGTCGTTCTTTTGAATTGTTTATTGTTGATAATATGTGTGTGTCCGTGTTCATACATAAAGGAAAAGAAGCACACAAGGGCCCTGAAATACTAAGCATGGAAACGCAAGGTGGGCTATAAAAGTGGAAGTATAAAATAATATCATTCTCCTAATTACACGTGAACCAATCAAAATTACATTGTGCCGATTCCACTTCCATTGGCCCGAATGAGTCTGTTAACAGTTCTTCGCTTACTTTGTGTTTTGGCAGTTCGTCTTTTTTTGAATGTAATGTCACTTTTGTGTGTGGTGCCAATTTGGCTTTACCGTAGGCGCATGCGCTGCAACTTATTTTCTGAAATTCAAATGGGGTTGGAATGAAGGGGAGTGGGGAGTTGCGTGAAATTCTTTCTAGTGTGGAAGGGTAGGCATGGTTTAAGAAGACGTGTCAATTATACATTGTTCTATGCTTTAGAATTTCTTCCGGTGAATTTTTGTGAAGAGTTTTAGTGGAGTCGAAGTATATTTTTTCTTTTGGTATTAATTTCCCTTTTGGTAGGGTAGGTCTACCGTAAGTTGCCATTGATTGATACTGAAGGGGTGTTAGATTGGTGGAGGGTAGGGGTTCTTCTTACATGGCTAAGGTTTAGGGGAGGAAGGTCTTAGGTTTGTCTTTATTTAAGCACGGAATTGTGCCGATTATGTTTGCAGCTGGCTCTTTGCATGGTGATCGTATCTTTGGCATATTTCTGCTGGATATTATGTAGAATTGATGTCTCCAGACTCCCTTTGAAATTCATGACCATTTCGCTTTTCATGTGTCTATGTTTGACATTTCATGCACGGACAGGAAGTTATTCAAAAGGATCGGGTTTGTCAACAAACTTATTCGTAATTCGCTATTTTTTGTGCCGATTATTAGGTTTTCGCTGTGTGTACATAAAGATTTTTGGTTAGTGGTGTTAGTAGTTGGTAGTGGTTTCTTTAAAGGGTTAGGAAAGGACGGGAGAAAGTGATGTGAGTGGGATAGGGCGCTGACTCAAGGCATAATTCAATTTTACCTTGAGGTTAGTCGTCTTCTCTTTCTTTTGCTGTTTCTTTTGGTTGGTTATTATTTATTGCCTGTATGCTTCCTTCCATGAAGCTCTTACTTATCATGTATTGAAATTGCTCGTATGTTACTTTGATTTTGGTTTCTGAGGTTGATTCTGTATGTGTGAAGTTTTAATTTGGTGCATTGATTTGTTTGGTGTGCCGAGGGGTCTCCGTGACTTGAATGACACTTGAAAATGTACAAAAGGTGCGGTATTCTTTTCATGTTCGTATTTGGTTCTATTCTGTAGCGTGATGCATTTTCACCGCCTCTAGAATGTCTTGCTTGTCTGAAATAATTTGGTGGTGGGGGTGGTGATGGTGGTGATGGTGTATATTATTAAAATATGACTGGGGATTGATGTTGATTGTCGGTGTCTAGGCTGTCTCGATTGTGCTTTATAGCGTGTACACCGTCTTGGAATTTCTTATGGTATTGGGTGGGATGAGGAGCCATGTTGCAATTGATGGTTGGATGCGGATGTCGGAATCCATTGAGTGGATGAAGAGCTTGATTTAGGTGCAATCTTCCTCGACTCTTGGGTAGTCGGATGATAGAATTTTTCAGTGTAGTGCGTCATGTTTTTCGAATAATTCATCGATGTCGCCGTTATTGTTGAGTTTGATTGATTTCGCTTGTCTCTTAATTTTGCGATATTTTCATCTGATGATGCTTGAAGTTTGGTTTCAACGTTCTTCTAGATCTGGTATTGGGCGGGTTTCTTAAGGGAAGTACCGTGTGTACTATTGTTGTGGAGATGGATGCCAATATATGTATGTTAAGGATGGGGTTGTTAATATTGTGTTGCGCTTTTGCTGCTTTCGGTATTAAGGGAGTCATCGCCAAATTGATTATATATTGCAAATCCTTCCGCTGCAAATATAACAGCTATTTTCCAGGATTGAACGGTTGCTCTTGTGAGGGTTGGGATGATGATTTTTGTTTCCATTGGATTCATTGTTGCGATGTTTTGTCCTGCGTTGTTCGTAATCCTGGTAAAGATGGTTCTTCGTGGTCTGATGTTTTTATTAATGTTAATGATGTTTGTTATTGTGCGCTATTAAATTCGGTTGATTCTAAAGTATCAGTTTGGGTGGGATGGGTGTGTTTTATGTTTGTATTGCTTGGTTGTTTATATTTGGAAGTTGTTGTGGTTCTGGGCCGGTGTCACTTGTTCCCATAACCTGTAATGGTGACGGTCAAAGTTATGCATTTATTCTTTTGATCACTTATGGATCATGGAGACAGATTCTCCCATCCTGTTGATGCGGTGGTCCGCTTATATTACAGTAGCGTACGCCTAACACACTTGTTCACGTGTTGAGGAACTGATAAATATATTAATTGTTTTTGCTTTAAATTTATTGAGCCGATGAAAAAGATGCAAAGAAATTTATATGCAAACCTTTTATGCATTTTGGACATCCCAAAGTCGCCCACTTCGGATTACCGTATTTTCTAGTAGCACTGCACAAATGGCATGGTGTCGAGCTTTTCAATCCCTAATAATATATGCTCCTTGAACGTAGTAATATGTTCGTCATGTTCTTGGTCCGGAGCGAAGACGTCAATGTTCTCAGTGAAATATTTCGAATCTTTAGTTCGATGCATGGTTTCACCATATTTCCAGCTATACGCAGTTTAAAATCGTGACAGCTGTACTTGGCTTCTACTGGAATTTTGATACATCCCAGAAGAGAAAATTCGTTTGTATCGACGGATCACGCAAATAAGTTGAAGTGGAGAATTGAGTTTAGAATAGATTGGGTTAATGTATAATTGGTTCATATGAACCAATTATACATTAACCCAATCTATATTACATATGTAATGTCATTGAGCATGTATTACAGTAACGTGTCAATATCTTGACAAGTGTTTGTTGACAGCATTACGGTGACGCACTTTGAAATGGAAAAGCTTGTTTTTTAACCCTTATAATTGTGTATAAATACCCTTCCCATACTCTCACTGTCTTCACTTTTACTCAAAACAACAAGAACAATAAAGACTGTTCACTTACTCCTTTTATTTTGTTCAGTAAGTAGCCCTGACCAATCGAATACATATTTAAACTTATTAAGAGTCTTTATGGCTATATCAACTGAGTAGAGAATTATACCAATACAATAGAACCACAAAACAACAACACTGCATGGACAAAATGACGGATGACACCTCGAAGGATGGACAGTCATGTATTAGGGGTTAAAGACGGTTTGAGTTAGTTCAGGACTCCAAATGTGGGGTTGAAATTTTACAACGAGATGGTGGAGAAGGATCTTCACAATTATTTCCGATAGGACAAGAAAACCACAAAATTTTACAAAATAATAAATGATGAGAGGAAAGAAGAGATCATGGAACATACTGATAAAGAACAGAAGATTCTGGAAACAAAGTATATGAAGGAGGATATACTAGCAGGTAGCTTTTATTCAGGTGCCTACATTCATCAACAATTAGAACATTGGGAGGATATGACGATAATGATGAAGTCGATACTCTATGGAACGAATTGATAAAACAATGCCAGTCTACTGATGAACACACACTTAGACAAGTACACCAGCAACTTATCAGCATCAAAATGTCTACTGCAAAGATCCTAGTTGCGTATCAAAGGAGGGCAAGAAATGTAATGGTAAGATTAGATGGTACAGCATTTGCAGTCCCTGATGCACATAGGTGGGGTATTCTGGAAAAAGGACTGCCAGAAATATACCGCCCTATTGTAAGAATAATCAACATGTCAATGGATAAGACTAATTATCAGAGTTACCTCGAAAAGCTACAAGGGTTAGCTAGAGAAGACATCGAAGGCCCTACGATTCCACGGGAAAGAAAAAGAAGATGTTAAAAAGATTTTGCCGCATTTCATACAACTCACAATAGAAATTACAAGAATAATAGTAAACATAATTCAAATATAAAAAATTTTAAGTTCAAGGAAAATTTCAATTGGTGTGGAAAACGCGGACACAAAAGTGTAGACTGGAGAAGTCCCGAAGTGAGCCAAAATTCATAAATGATGGTGGACAACAAGCCAATGTTGCAAAACTGAGTGACTCATTCGCTTTCATGACAATTGAACATGAAGCTTCATTCGACAATTGGATAATTGATGCAGAAGCGAGTCATCATTTACAAATTCCACTAAGAATATCAAAAATTGCAGGATTGGACAAGGAATGGTGTCTACAGCAGGATAAAAATCCTATCAACTAAGGAAAAAGGAATTCTAGACAAATTTGGAACTGTGAAGTTTGTTCCAAATAATGTGAAACCTTTTATCTGTTAGCCAGCTGACCCAGGATACAGATGTAAAAGTTGTATTTGAAAATGGAAAGTGGAAGGTGTATAAAGTCAGGGAGATCCTTACAAAAGGATTAATGGGAACTGATAATATTTTCAGTGCCTCCGAAACATCATAATTATCAGCAGTGGCACAACAGCAGATGCAAATTGCTCAAGTACAGAATCAAGAATCAAGTGATTCAGAAGATGACGCATATGGATTGCAAAACACGTTGTTGGAATGGCATTACAGACTTTGTGATTTGTTCAAAAGTAGATTATGCCATTTATTCTGACTTGGATAAATTGAAATAAGCACGGATGATCTTAATCACAAAATCAAATGTATTGGTTGTTCACAGGGAAAATATCGTGCACGTGGTTTCAACAAGAAGTTGAAGGAATGGAAAGGAAGAAGTACCAGACCAGGCGAACTTGTTTATTCCGATACTTGCGGACCTTTTTCTGTGCCAGGATTGGATAGTGATTTGTATTTTCAAACATTTATAGATGACTTCACGCGTCTCACTGTCACCTTTTTGACGCAAAATAAGTCCCATGCAATCAGTAATAAAAAACGTTATACAGAATGGATGAAAGAAAGCTAGAGGTTTTGATGTTCAAACACTACGTACGGATCAAGGTACCGAGTAATCATCATCCAAGATTCAACAATTTATTCACATAAATGGCATTGACCATGCATTCTCTGGGAGAGCATCACACGCTCAGTTTCATGTCGTGGAAAGTATGAATTGTACGATCACTGCGATGGTGCGTACAATGCTTGTTCACGCTGATTTATCAAAGGTGTGGTGGGGACATGCCATTAAATATGCGACGATTATTCGCAACAGATGTACAACATCAACTTCTTGTAACAAAGACAAACCATATAGGAAGTTCTTTAACTGAGAAGCTGACCTTAAAATATTTAAACCATTTGGGTGTACTAGTATGATTTACATAGCACTACAGAATAGGACTAAATTGGATGTCACACATAAAAAAGGTTTCTTGGTTCGTATTTAATAAGGTTCTTTGTGCTGCAAGATGTATTGTAATGCAACACAAAGTATTGTCAGTGCCATGTAACATTTGTTGGAGAGCCAGATACGGACTAATAATACCAGGTGATGAACACATGCATGATATGAACAGATCAATGACTGACATAAAAAATATGTCTGTTAAAGTATATCAATCATCCAAAGTCAAGAAGAATTATTCTTGACTTTGGATGATTGATTTACTTTAACTTTACTAACCTTATCAATAACGATCAACAAATAAGAACTCCATATGGAAAATCAACATGTGTACATGATCAATTAAAACATAAAACATTTAAGTTATGGGAGCACAACATGTGTAGATGATAAATTGAACAATTTGGAAGCACAACACGTGTAAATGATCAAGCGACTAATTTATACAATAGTGGTACAATACGTGCAGATGACATTGCATATCAATCAAAGAAGAATTGAAGAGGAATACCTCTGTGAAAAACAAACCAAAAATGGATAATATACCCTCTCATATACCCCTTCATAATGACAGCGGTGATGTTATTCATGTTGATAGAAGTAGCCAGGATGTCCATAAATTATAATAAAAACATTAGAAAGAAAGATGCCAATACACCAAAATAAAGTGTTAGTATCCATAAAAGGAATAATGTTGTAGATAATAATTTAAAAGCTGATCTTACATGAAGTGCATGGAAAAACATAAGAAAATATCCAGTGTTCAAGATAATAATATTTTAATTTTGCACGATGAAAATAATAGTGATAGAGATGGTAGACAAACAACTCATAAATTAATTTATGTTCATGATAATAATAATGGTGATGAGAACCATAGAATGGATTCAGGAAGAGAATTAGATGTCTCTGTTGATTCTATAGAAACAGTGATTCTATAGATGAAACTGTTGATAAACATAATGATAATGATGATAATGAATTACGAGTCCCAGTGATGATAATTGGATCCAGTGATGCCGATGTTGAACGAAGAAGAGTTGATGATAAAAATGAAGTTGAGAAAGTCAAAAGCATTGATGGAGCTAAATTTTTAGAAAGAAGAATGAGCCAATGACGCGTAAAGAAAGCACCCAAAGTGCTAAAGAGCGAGGAAACGGAAGCCTCTAGACTGAAACGCGTGTACGATGGAAAGAAAATAAATAAGAGCTCGGTTGGCTCATCTGACATTCATACAGAAAATGTCATTGTTGGGAAGTGTATGAATTGTGTTAATTCACACGTGGATAAATTAACAATTCTTGATGATTGTAATATTGGTACAGCCCAGAACGGCCCATGTTTTGACACTAAACTTTAATCAAGAAAGGAATTTAAATAATTCGAAACGTAACAAAAACTATGGCAGATCTTCGTGCAAGGTTAAAAATCAGGATTTGAAAAGCGCGCAAAAACGTAGAAACATACAAATCAATAAAAATGATTTCCGCGCCAATGGTAACATAAGTAACCCCATCATCCACTTTGATGATAATAATGAACGCGCCCCTCAGCAGGAGTATGAAAGGCTATATGAAGATCAAACTCCTCAGCAGGAGGGTAAAAATAGAAACATAAATGACAATTGTGTAGCAAATGACAAGCTTAATATCCTGATTACTTACCAAGAAATGTCAATTGGCCTTCAACTTTCAAGGAAGCGATGAGTGATGAGACCGAAGCGAGAAAATGGAAAGGTGCATGTGATGCAGAAATTCAGTCTATGAATCGACTCCATGTATATCAATTGGTAGATACGACCATCAATAGCAAATCTGTATTTACTCGCTAGCTTTTCAAAGTTAAAGAAGATGAACATGGAATAATATTGAAATATAATGCTTGATGGGTAGTAAGGGGTTTCAAGCAGCCGTATGACATTGATTACGATTTAAAGAATGCACCAGTTTCAAAAATGTCTACTCTTCGCGTGTTACTATCATTCTAATGATTATATAGCAGCTAGAATACATCTACGTATTCACCAAATGGGTGTTAACAAAGCCTTTTTAAATGTTGTTATCACGGATGCCACATAATATATCGCTTCCACCTGGATACGAACATTTAGCTCCAAATAGGAAGTCAATTAAATTATTTAAAGCACTTTACGGAAAAAACAGGTACAAAGAGCCTACAATATTACGTTGGACACATTTTGCAAAATAAAGGGCAGATGAATCCCAGTAATGCAGATAGATGTTTATATACACTTCATAGTAATGGATTAATAGAATTAATGATCATGATATAGATAGATGACATTCTACTTATAGCTCCAAATGGAATGGTGCTTACAAATGCCACGTATGTATAATAAAAGGTTTAAATTGACCGATATGGGTACAATTAAATGATATTTATGTATGAAAATTGTGGATAAGAAGGATGTTATTTACATAACAAAATCTCTATATACAGAAAAGATATTGGAAATATTCAATATGGTTAATTCTGGGACTAATTTGGTGCCTTTATCTACTAGTTTAGATTTCAAAAAGATAATTTATCCAACCGATAAGGATAAGCCACAGGCTTTTCCATATAGAGAAGTAATTGATGTTTATATATTTAAGTAGTTGTACGAGACCTGACATATCATTAGCGGTATCTGAGTTATCAAGATTTGCATCATCGCCAATGGAATTTCATTTGTACTTTATTACAGTTACCGAGGACATATCAAAAGAACCAATCAATTAGTAGATAGCCAGTCTTTTTAATAAAGAATACAAAAATTGTACAAATTCAGTTCATTTTTGCAAATATGGAGTAATTTTTATTAAGATTGACGACATGTAAAAATTCGCGCAGACTTAATTTGATAACAGTAAATTTGATTATACTGCGCCAATTTTTGAATGAACAGATGAAATACGCAAATACTAAGTCTCATATCAAAAAGAGCAATACTCAAATAATTATCCTCGAAGCGTGGACTGGAAACCCATCTCAACAATCCGCTACACATTCCACAGCACATCTCAACTATC
>JAULBU010053372.1:0-12515 GCA_032358235.1 Odonthalia washingtoniensis | reverse complement strand
GGGCAGAGGCTCTCCATCTGCGTTGCGTTTGGAAGCAGGCACGAGGTTTGGTCCTTCCTGTACCACCATCGCGGGGTAATTTCCAGGTGCTTTGTTACGAGTTTCAACGGGAGTTTCCTGGGAAGCAGTGGGTAGTAATGTTGGCTGAGAGGAGGTTGGGTGGAGACCGTGGCACCTTTCGGACGGGACCAGCAAGTGGCCATAGCATTGCCCATATTACCACGTTCTTCAAAATTACTGTCTCTATGTGGGTTCTTGTCGTAATGGTTAGCCTAATTGCTTGATTCCTTATAAAACGAGCAAAGGCCGTCTCTGCCATTCAGTAGTAGGGGAGTACCTGGGACGTTCTTCGTTTTCTGACGGACTAAGAGGGTCAAGTAGGCCACACTTGCAGCTAGATCGTCAACCATTGACTCAATTTTCGCATCTAGAGCGTCGGGATGGCTTAAGACACTTTTTCACCATGTACCTCGTTAATAGGGGGTCCTTTCTGAGTCATCACGCTCTTATGTAACATACAGCGGCTAGACTCAAACACATTCACAAGTTGCGAGATGTGTTTGTAGGTTTTGGCACCACCATATATGACGATCTGCATAATTTCCGAATTTCCGGAAGTTTCGGGAGGTCATTACGAAGAAGACCAAATTTGGCTCCCTCATTGAAATTGGCCTTCTCAAATGCGTGGTACATGTTCCGGAAGGATTCCAAGAGTTCTTCTGGATTGTGAGTTGCATTCACAGCCCGACGTATATTGTCATCCGGGACAGTTGGTTTCTCGAATGCATCTATTACGGCCTCTTTAACGGCAATAAATTTAGATGATAATGGCTTGAGGCCACCAGTTTTAGTGAATAGGTCTTAGAACACATCTAAATCCTTCCCATCTGGATATGACAGGAGTTCTGTAGCCTTGTCTTCGTGTGACTTTCCGCGCATTACCACATTATTGAATAATAAAAACAACTTCCTGACGTCAGGGGAGGCGGACTCGTCGAAGTTTTTCATTGAAGACTCAGTCTTTCACATCTTGAATTGGTTTTTTAAACGAGGGAGTTCGAGGAAGCCTGGATGCTTTAATGATAGATTAAAAGGACAGAATAGAATGGCAGAAAATTTCAGGGGGTAATACGCCTCCACAAGAGTACCATGAAAATGCCTGGCGGTGGCACTGAGGTCGGGGACGATTCAGATGGCACAAAATGGGTAGTTTTCTGAAAAGGGAGAGGGAGAACGGTTTTATTTTCGAATATTGGTCGGAAACTGGCTGGCGAGCTGTGAATAATTTTTTTTTTCGTCTCCTCCCTCACACCACCCCTTCTTAAAAGCATCAGGTTCACGTACATTGAAAACGAGTGATAAAAAGGCAGTAGCAACAGTAGGTATACAGCTGTAGGTCGTGCGGTCGACGGGCCAATGAAACCCCAGTCCACGGCAATTCCGACAGCTACAACGAGGCTGCTATGTCATGTCAACGAAGTTTCCATAGCGGCATGTTATGTTATGTCGCTATAGGTCTCTGTTGGGTGAGCCAATGAACCCCTTTCACAGTATAATAGAGACACACCTTGAAATATTCAATGAAGAAATTCCTTCAGATATATCCAACGCCTCACTGAAAGATGGGTCATCTGATTCAATTTCATTTACAGAGCTGATGATACATTTCTGAAAAGGTTTCCATTACATTAATGCGCTGTCGTAAAGCTCATAAAATGTTTTGTCCAACAGGAGTTCCGATAAAGATGATATGACGGAACAAGAAATATATCTCATTAGATTGTCTCGATTTTCTCATCTGGACCACGCCGTTCTATCAACGTTCTCCGATATAAATTTTACCGCCTGATTTGGAAGAAAAGTCTGCCTTGGCTGAATTGGGTCGAATCCATGTTTCATCCGGTCTTCCGGGAAGGAGTACTGGCCTGTTGCTGTATCGAAGAATATGTACGGAGAAATTGCTTCTGCCATGTTTCTGAAACCAAATTTTCTACATAACCACAACCATGCCTTCATCAAGTTTTGCAGACAGACATCAATTCTTGTTTCATTTCCCGGCAGAGCCCTTACATGAACCTGTTGTGTAGTACCTGGGTGTTTACTAGTTTTCAAAACCAAGCAGAGGGTATGGAATTTAAGGATACATTCGAAATTTGTAGTTTGTGTCATCAAGAAAGTTGAGATAGATGTGTTCATCCTTACAAAAACTTCCACAGGACATAAAATCATCTGCAGGTGACTTGATCCGTTCAGGAAGCGTGCGGTGATGTTAAGATCTTGAAACAGTATACGGAAACATTGCAAAATCCTGGGTTCTTTTACTGCAAAAGTTGCAAAATCCAATGCAGAATGAGCAATTTTTCTTGTCTCTTGAGTTCCTGTGCATGCCAGAAAGGTGTCCTTTGTTACATTGATTGTTTGTTATGAACACTGACCATCATTTTGGACACTTGCACTATCCTTGTGGGACATCATCTCTGTAAGTATAGCTACCACTTTTTGGTCGCATTGCTAGTGGAATTGTTGAACACCCATTTAAAGAAATGGGTGGAATCGAAGAGAGATATGGTGAACTTGTTGTTGAATTCTGATGAGTAGATGACTCCAACCAAAGAAAGTAGAAGGGTACGGTTGATATTTTTCTTCATGTTACAGTCTTTGCATGTAGCGGGATTTTGTTGATAGGATTCTTTGTACAAAAATATATTCCGTTAATGGTCTTGATGAGTTCTTGTGGAACGGCCGCGATGTAATGGTTGGTTGAGTGACTGTTGCTAGTTGATATTCGAGAATGGGTTTCCAGGAATGAGCAAAGTGTAAATTTTGTGACACACACGTTCATTTGATAGTGAAATTGATATCTGAAATTGGACGCAGAATGTGGTAGAAAACAGTGATTTCGGGAAGGAAATACTGTTCTTGTATGTTACATGAGGCGAGTGTTGTGGGAAGAGAATGATATAAAACAGTTTAAGGTTCAAAGGAAAAAGGCTGTACTCCATCCACGTGAATGTGGAACACTTTGAAAATATTAGTGACTAATATTTTATTTAAAAAATTAGTGATTAATTATTCTATTTTTCAGGCCATTCCTGTGGATAGGACAAAAAAGTAAAAAGACGTGTAAGAAAATTCCATTTGAGTGAAGTTCTGGGAAATGTTTTTTTCTATCCAAATTGATGGTATGAAAAAACAAATAATAAGTCATCAACTATTTTCATTTTCAGGCCATCCATGTGGATAGCGTGAAAAAAATCTTCCACAGTCGTTCAAAATGTTTATTACACTAAGCGCGTGTCACACAGCGTTTGTTCGTGTGGTAATGAATCAGTAACGTGTCGCTTTGTGGTTGGAATCCATATTGCATCCCCTTGGGTTGAAGAAATATATTTATCGTTGAGTATTAAGGTCTACTTATCTACAAACAAATTACAACACGGTCACAGCCGCTCATTTCAATTGTTTATTATATCATTAACCACCATCACGAATACAGTCACTACCTACTATTTATCGTAACAGTCATTTGCAATCACAACGTTCTTTCCTACCCCCTTTATAATACCATTCAAATAGAAGAATACGACCTCACAAAGCCAGCAATTTCAAACACAACTCTTCAATTTGAAATAGTTCAACAGACAATTTTCTACATAACGACTCGTTATACTCGGAGTATCATATTCTAATTACATCTATTTTTATCAGCATCAATTATACACCAATAACGGATAGTGGATTCGAATTTTGTAAATTTAATTTGTGTGCTACTTTACTAATCAGTGTTGGTTATGAAATTGTAATGTCGCCATTTTATCATATTTAACTGTCCAATCGAGAAATGTTGTCGGTTGTCCTCTATTTTAGATCTTATATATATTTTACAAATGTAGAAAAATGCGTTAATGTCTTTAAGTGATGGCTCTGTAGCCAAAAAGACATCAATTGTAATCGAAATGATTATTGTTCCATTTTCCAAATTCTTGTAATATATTCAGTAGTCAGTGTTAGATCGGATATAAATATCTGTGATAAGGTGGATATGAAGGCCGGCTTGAAGAATATGACATACTGGTTTTGATCCATGTAGGTTTATTCGAAGAATTCCATATAGGCAGTTCGGAGAAGTGAAAGTTTCATTGGAGAGTGGAATTTGTTTAACATATACTGTATGTTTGGGGTCGTATTCTTCATGAGTAAAAGCTGAGGAGATGTCGAAATGACGAATTGGATTATTATTTTGACGGGCAAGTGCAAATATGAAGCGTGATGAATTTTTTTCGCGTCATATGCAGAAATGTAATTGGGATCGTAGGGAAAGTGGGGCGTCATGATATTTTCACGTAAGGCGCACCTCGCCTTTCCCGTGCAATAACTTCACCTGATTTTGATATCTTGTAGCCATATGTCATTGTTAGCGTTATTGGTTTGAGTTTCTTCATGTTTTTGGGTGTAACCAGACGGAATCTATTTGATGACATTCTATGCATTTAATTGTTTGATTTTGGCAGCATGAGCAGTATGCCATAATTTGGCGTCAGGAAATGACGTTATTTGAGATTAATTGAGAAATGGTTGCGGGTGAGGTATTGTTTCGGAGAATTAATTTTTGAATTGGTAGAATGGTGAAAGTCTTGAAAGATAATCCTCCTATGTGTGCAGAGTCGAAATCCGGATGATATAGAATAAAATCCGAATCTCGGCATGTAGATATTTGATTATTGTCGAGTAGTCGGATGCATAGTATAGTGTCGTTAATGTTGTGGAGGAATCGAAATGGTCTCGAACGAGGTGCAAATTTCCATTTTGTCATGGAGCTATGGACGACGGTTCTAAGAGCACCGAATTAGAATAATAGTGTGGGGAACACTAATTGGGGTTGCCAAGTTGACATTGGAGCTTTTTGGATTTTGAGTGCGGAATATGATTATATTTGAACGTGGCACCCTGTATGGCGAAGTCCTAAAATGATTTCTGGAGCCCACTGTGAGACAGCGATGCTCGTGCAGCATTTAGTAATATTCTTTTGATACGTTCTGTTCGAGAATTCGATCGAAGTTTTTGGGGTGTAAGTCGCGTTTGCATGATACCGTTGAATTCCAAAAATGAATATAGTAGATCGACTTGGACGATTGCTCGAGCATGACTGCTCGATGATCCTGGTGTCGTTTTTTTTCTTTATGTCCGAACGACGATGTCGTGTGTATTCGTGTGTTGGAGATGTGTTATACGTTTTTTCTTAATGTTGTATGACCCAGAAGATTAGATAGATTCCGATATTCGATATCGTTTTGGTTATACGCTCCACCGTATTTTTTGGCATGAAAGTTGTAAAATTTGCTACTTGGGGTACTTCGTTTTCGGAATGAATTGGTGTTGATATGTTCATTATTTCTGCGTGGTGGAGGTTGGTGATTATGGACAATGTCTGTGGTAGAGGTGTTAATTTGGTGTGGTTCTCAATGGATTCGATTATTGTCTGGATTTCTGTAATGATTTTTGGCATGTTGCAGAACCAAAGTGGTTTGACGGAATTATATATTACGTCATTTCTTAATCCTTTGATAATAAATTTGATGGTTATCTGCTCATTGTCAATATTAGGGTAACGAGCGTATGTGATAAGTCCTGTTAGTGTTACGTGTTCATCAATATAGTCAGTGGAAGATTCAAAATTTGCGATTATTATGTTGAGTGCTCGAGTTTCCAAAGAATCATGGTCAGGTATGGACCTTCTTTCTACTTTTTGTTGAATGCGTCTAATTATTAGACATAGGTTACAAGGGGTCCATGGTGTAAGTTTGTGGCGGCTATGGCTTTGGGAAGAGACAATATAATTACGCTTGCAAGTGCAGATACCCCACGATTATGGACAGGGTCACATGTATAGTTGATATACTCGATCTGCGTTTTGATCTGGAAGGTATCAGCTTTGCACTGTACGGCCGTCATCCATGGAATAATTTTGTCCGGGTAGAGTTCGGGGATTGTGGGGTGATGGATTGGTATATGTGGCTGATTATTGTTCATTACCCCACGTGCAGTAGAAACATGCGAAATATCGCAAGGGGAATATAAAAAAATTAATAATTCCGTTGCTTTTATATGCTAGCCACAAATTTTTTTCTAGAAATAAAAGAACGAAACCAGAGCCTAAATTTGTACTTAAAATCAACGCATTTTGATAAACATTGAAACCGCGATTCATGTTTATAAAATGGCCAAAAATGGGTGAAAAACGGTTGTAGTTTAGATACATGCCATATTTCACACGTTTCCAAAAATCATGCGATTAAACGCCTGTTCTTCAAAATATCGTATGTTACAGTTACAGCTGTATTGTAACATGTGAAAATTGACATCCCATGTGAAAACGAATCATCGTAATTTCCATCAACGCTGTTCTATGTTGAAATTAGTATGGCTGAAATTTTGAACGGTCAGCAAATTGATTTTTTTAAATCTCCTTACAGTTACAATGCTATTTTCCGAATAGATTCGGGTCCCACTCTGCCGCTCCCACTTATAAATTTTCGAAATGGAAAAAAACGCAAATGTCTACTCTTCAACAAAATCAAATTTATACTGGCACGTTGTGGTTCTTTTACGACTCGTATACTATTTGAAACAAGAACAACAGCATCAGCATCAACAGCTACATCAACATCATCAACAACATCAACAACATCAATGTCACCAATGTCAACAATGTCATCAATATTGTTATTCATTTCAAGAACGTCAAGAACAACAACAACAATCTTTGGCTCAATCATAAAATCAACAACAGCAAATATAAAAAAGCAAATAAACAATATCAACCAACAACAACAATTAAAAAACTTGAACAACAGAAACTTTTTTTACTAACTCCCTTACAATCATTCCCACTAAAAGGTACTGTATATATGCGTTGAGGTATCATCTACCGTTTGGAAGTATAATAAACATACATTATCAACAATCAATTATACATTTTTATCATCAGACTTGTGCATACGTGTAGTATCTTTCCAACCTGGGTGGGTTATCCCACGTTTGTCGGATACACGTGTCACTTTATGCCTATTCTGCTTCTGGTCTGTAATTTTTAGCGAACTGCTGCTTGATATTATCATCCACCCTGTTAGCCTTCGTGGGGTGCGGTTGGGCATCGAATCCTGATGCGCCAAATTCTTGGCTCGTCATTACGGATTTCGAAGGACCGATTCACCGACGTGTGCCAAATTCACCGAGCTCTGTTCACGACCGGCCGTTGGGTTTAACCTAACACACAACGTACGTCCCACCTTTCAGTGGCAATACTGCTTGGTTGGCGTAATAGTCGGTCTTGCCGGATAGGCCGTGGTGAAACATTCCGTGGTGTTGTTGGGTTTTTGATTAATTATTTCATTTTCTTTATTGTCCTCCTCTAGGTGTGTATCCACGATATATATATATATGAACACATAAACCGGAACACGGCCCGCCTCGCCGTCGCACTGACCTGAACATACACGTGGACGCCAACAGTATTATGATGCAACTTGTACAATAAATTGTGCATACTTAGTATAAACGGTCATTACACCATTAGTATGCGCTGTGTTTGTCAGAATGTCACGTACAGTAAGTGGGCGCGTATTCGTCTCCCTGTTGTATAGTGTTCAAATCACTGTAATGTGACACGTAACTGGTGTACCCCACACAATATGGCTACTATCAGCGCCTTGCTGCCCAGCTTATTATTTTCTGTACCTTGCTGCCCAGCTTAACCTAGTTACAATCAATACCCCGCCTTTTTATTTCTCGCTTCTCCTCTTTTCCTTCCTGTGCGATCGAACACTTAGTCGAAATTTCGACTATACGCTTAGAGACGAAAATTGAACAGAATTAAACAGCGAAGGGTAATCGTATTCTTCCCCGAATCCCCGAGATAAGGAAGGTGGAAAACTGTTTTTTTAAAAGATGAAGATCGACATCAATATCAATGGATATTCGTTGAACTAAATCAATATCAACCATTTGAAAAACACGTCTAAGGTGAAGTGCCTTATTCAGCAATGACAGGAATTGAAACCAGATCAGCACCAACTAAATCAAATCAAATTTTTATGGTATCACCACCACCATGTATTCGACTATTATCGGATACTAATAATGACAACAACAATTTGTATATTTTCTTACCTGCATATATCATCGTGGTATATGAAAACATTTTTTATGTATACGTGCATGATAAAAATATGGTCAGCTGGATGTGTTTAATGTAGATGTATTAAAATAGGAATTATCAGATTCAGAGCGACCAGATGTTTCATATTGTTCATAAGATTGACCTTGTGGGATTTCTCAAATTATAAATATAGGAATATCTAGGCGTATATTCCAAATGATCAACAGAATGATAAATGCAAAAGCAAGCAAACCTTGTTGCAATGCATGAACTAAGATCGCAATTTTCACATTTTTAATGAGTTGTGTGACCGAACATTGGATTCTTATCTCCAGTTCGAACACATTGAGAAAATACGCACCATCTATGTGAGCTTGTCCGTACCTCATTATTTGTGATACTAGAGTCGAGGTGTCTCTATTTCATGCTCTGACTTTTAGCATTGTGTCACCTTCTTCTTGATTTCTTCAGTGGCTGTCTATGTTCTTCGGGGTTTGTTACAACAGGAGTAATATCTTTTTGGATTGACTGAAACGTTTCTTTGGATATTTCTACAAGCATTTCCCTTGCTCTTTCCAGGAATGTATGAAATTGTTCTCGACGTAGCAGTTGTCTGGCAGAAGATCTCATGTGCGACGCTGAACTTTCTCTCGATATTGCCCGATGCTACTTGTCTGCAATAATATCTACATTGGTATAAAGTTTTCAAGCCGTATAGGAATTAGGGAAAAGAGCAGTAAAAAAGCTTGAACGAAAGATGTTGTTGAGATGATAAACCAGAAAAAGATGGTAATATGACCGTCATCATCAACCGATGTGCAACATCAACTGTACCCATGGAAAATTCTAATACATTGCAATTGCAGGTTGAAGCTTAACCATACTTGGACGCCCCATGAATGAACTTTTACCTTTTGGTGATCGTGTAAATGCTCTCCAAAGTTGTACTCTCAGAACCAAGCTATCCCTTTCGATTTCAAAGCCAAATTCACGTAATTATGACGGTATACTGGGTTCAATAGGTCCATTTCCATACATCCATTGCACCTTTGGCTAGAATATTTGTTGAAAACGGGAAAGACATACCTCCAACTCCCAAGTTCTGAATCGAACAAGACAACGAAAATAATTCCTCGGTCAGAGCCAACAGCATACAAACACTTGTTTGCAAAAAGAGCAGCTGCATGATGAAGGCGTTGATCAACGTGATCAAGTGGTATACCAAGCTTTATTACCATTTCATCGTCTTTTTTAAGTCGGAATAATCGTTTTAAAAAACCGAACGTCTCCCATTTTTGTAGCAGTATGTCTATAGTTTTACAAGTTGTCTTAGTTTTGTGCTCCACTGGACATAGTTTATGTCGTGAATTTCGTCGACAAATTCAATTGATCTCTGTACAGAATAATGTGATGTATCATTTAAAGGATCACAATAATAATAGTTTGCATATTTCATCAACTGTTCCAAGTTTCAGACATTTTGATTTATATGGTTGATATTTATATGGTTGATATTCCCAGTTTCCCTATTTGTTTGATTCTCCATTACTGGTTCATTTATTTGATCGTCAACAGTGGAGGTAGGGTTGATATGATTCTTAATGATACTCTGGTTTGATTGACTTCTGATGACATATTCATTGAGTTGATGATTAGGACTGGAACTATTAATTGAAACATCTATGAATTCTTTGCCGTCAATGAGAATACATACTACATCCGGAGACGGACCATGCCATTGCCTCCTACATTGTACAACTAGTTCCACCTCAAAACTGAAAGTCAATGCAATAACTTATTTTACATGTTGTTGAAGGGAAGATGCCAATTATGTTAACATCGCCGGTTCATTCGCATATCCAATATCCATTGATTTTCTCTCATCACTCCCCGTCAGTTGTAGTATCTACTTGGAAATTACTCGAGCAAAAATATGGTTGATGCTGCTGAGTTCATATGTCCCTTCTTCACACGCCTGTACCAGCCTATCGGCCATTACATATTTCATCCCATACTATGGCTGCTCTCTTTCTCGAAGCAAATAATTCAAGACTATTACACGGAGTCTTTGTAACGCAGATAAAATTCTCAAAACCCTCTCGTCCGTAAGAACACTTTTTGTGTGATCTTAAAGTCCTTAGAGAAGAAAAACATTTGTCTGATGTTGATTATCCTCCGTTTCTACTGATTCTAATGAACTTGAAATGTTTTCATAAACAAACTTCCGTGCGATAGTTGATGTAGTGACCCCCATTCTCAAAAGAAACCATGATTGTCAATCTTGTCGAGCAGTTCTTAGTATAACAGATTCCTTGCCTTCATACAAAATTTTCTCTACATCCGTAGCATTTACCTGATCTCGTAGTTTGTTCTTTCTAGATCTTTTGAGATGCTGCAACGACTACGTGCCATTTTTCAAATGTCAGGTCAGGTCTTGTTTTCATCATTGTGACACTACTCTTCGACATCCCGCCTTCTCTAAGAACAATTGCAAAAATATTACGACCGCCAAGTTAATCACGTGTCCTTAGTGCACATTGAGCACCATCAAGACAAACTGGTTTTCCAACTCTTAATATACCGCTTTCCTTACGATTTGACGAAGATGCAGATGTACCCAGTCTCCATGGTTCACACCAATTACACTTTGCAGAAAAGTCCCTAATATTATAAATAATGTCTATACTCCTCACAGAATTAAATCTATAACTTTTGATATATGAAGCCATAATACTTTCCAACCAATACCCTCTACATAGAAGAATGTATGGAATTTGAACTCCATTTTCTCTGACTGAATCCAGCATGTTTTTGACACACTCGGATAGAGTCTCATTACTACGCTATTCACGTCTACATGTCGTAATACCTTCATCCGTTGTCATAGCATTACATTTGGCTCCGTTTTCTCCCTTATTACCTTTTTTCTGCAGTAAAACTAGAATAAATTTCTTTCGGTGTACCACTATCTCAACTATGTTCATCATATATTGTAACATCCACATTTGGTCTAATAAAGACACTCGAAGACTCTGTAACCCATGATTATAGAGGAGCCAAAATGCGAGAAGTGTCAAAACTTATTACATCAACAGACGCAAATGAATCAAGTTTAGACACAGGAAAACTCTTAAGAACGTTAGAATCGATGCATAAAAATCACGTGGAAGAATGTTTCTTACGTCAAAAAATGAAGAATTTTCATTCCTAGAAGGAGAATCATACACTGCCCCCCCCCCCCATGAAATCGGATATGATGAAATCCAAATAGAATCTGCAAAAACACGTAACCATTCCGGCCAAGTGGGTTTCTCACCCGATGGAAAAGAGCAATTCAGTGGTCTTAAAAATCTATCATAGTCCAAAACATGTTCTAAAATCTTTGTTTATAGAAATTCCAGAACTTCCTACTCAGCTTCTCGCCGTTCGTTGAATATGTTTTCCAAAATTGACCCTATTTTCCAACTGTTGTAATGATAATTTTTCATTTTCAAAATCAAGAATCACATCCTTGTCAGAAGTTGGTATTCCCATGACGCCAATCGTTCCTCCGTGTTTGTTGCAGGTTGATAGTTGAACGGTTCGCTCGTTTCTTCGTGGATTACTTCGGAATATTCAACAACAGTTTCCAATAAAAGTCCATATTCCACCACAGGTGTGTTACTCTCATGGAAATCGTCCGTAATAAATTGTAATCTTTATCAGTAAAACCTGAACAACACAACAATTTTAGAAGAACGTATTGATTGTAAACTACATTTATTTAGATGCTATAAAGAGATGCCTTTTCGACTCAACGAATACTTCTACAGTGAGTTCAACATACAAAAGTTGGTATGAGAGTGGTAAATCATTCTGATTGGACGATACTATAACAATTTCATGCGAAATATCGCAGGGTTTTCTGATCATTTGATTGGGAAATAGTCAAAAAATTTGATGGCATTTAATGCGATTTTTCTCATGTTCAAGTTTTTGGTAAAAAAAAGTTACGAAACTTGCGAAATAACGCACGGTATATGTACGTGGACTAGAGCATCTCTAGTTAGTGCGGTGAAAATGAATTATTTTGCAAAAATATTCACCGCGTGTCAAAAACAATAAAGTACTTTTTACGGAATGTTTTAATTCGAACTGGTAGAAGAGTCAGTGGAAATGTTGGTGAATTGTTTCGAAATGTTCACCAAGAAATTCAACGCAGTGAACTTCTACCCCTAAAACTAATAGCTATAAAATAAGTATATTGTAATCAGCCAATGAAAAATTCAAAATTTGAGAAGAGGATCCTCCTTCAATATTGATGTTGACCGAAAATGGATGCAAGCCCCCGAAACAAGTAAACAACATGTACAGTAAA
>JAULBU010053361.1:0-12516 GCA_032358235.1 Odonthalia washingtoniensis | reverse complement strand
CCGGAACTCAGCACCGAACTGCGCACTTGCCTGTACCTCACGATTAAAAACATCCGTACAAAAGTACTTTATTCGAGAGTGTATAGGTGCTCAATTCCTGTTGTTCCTGTTATTCAGGTGAATACGGCAAAGTTGAGGGTCATTTTAGTAAAATTTAAATCCTATGTATGTATACTCTGTACATACACCGAAAGGCATGACATGACGGAATGAATAGGTCGTTGTGGTTGGCTTTAAACATTTGGCGCTACACATGCTAAATACTTTTTTATTCAGATTTACACTGCCTTTTGAGATGCTGTAATCAGAAGTAACTGTGTACCGTAGAAACAATTGCGCAACTTCGACGTGTCTACAAGGGATCACATCAAAATTTGATGTAATTTAATTTTGATTATTAGTATGCCTTGTTGTCAACAGATGCTTTGGAGCTATAGATGACCATTGGTGTGTTCCGTTGAGTTGGTCCAATTTTTTATAGCCCTTTTTTATAAAACATTATTATCACAACTGTTTGTACAGGTCAGGTCAGGTAAAGTATAGCTCAGTTGCAAACCGTCCAGAAAAAGCTCTTACGAAAAATTTGATTATATAATAAACAATTTACAATGCCATCATGGTTATGTACATGTAAAGAAAGAAACAATGTCTTCCGATTTTGATGGAATTTATTTTGATGTCCTCAGCTCAGCTCCAAGTTTTGCTATCATGACGTTTAAATTTTTCCGAGTCGCTGAGTTGGACAACACGGCAAAAAGAAGAAACTCCAAAAACTAGCTGTATATTGTTAATGGCTCTCCGATATTTCGTATTTTTCCGTAATTCTGTATGTATCATATATCAGTTTCAATTTTCCATTCCAAATCCAAGCTAATGAACCTACTGTGCAACGTAGAAATTATAATGGGCCATTCAAAACCGTTCTTTTCTAGCACTGTTTACATTCTCTAAACCAAAAAAATATTCTTCTTCACACACCCTGCAACCGCCGAGTATTCGAGGTAAAATTATATTATCTGATTTCGCTCGTCCGCGCGACAACAGCAACAAAACAATCCAGAGAGAGAATGAACGATTGATTGAGTCGTTTATTTTTTATGGCGATGAACTTGATGGGAACAATTAAACAATAAGTAGTATTTCCACGGCTTGATGCCCATATATCCATATTTCATTTTTTTAATACGATAACGTATGCAATTATTCGATTGGATGAAAAATACAAAGTGCGATAAATATGCGAGAGTCTGTGTGAAATTCGAATTCAGGAGTGCGCGAAAATGTTTGTCAAAAATGTTGAGAAAAACAATGCAAGAATTGAATGAATTAAAGATACAGTTCTGCATGTGTATGAATTGAAAGTTTCAATTCTTGCATGCACTTTCAACAAATAGTGATAGCGAATATCATCATTCGGTGGGAAATACTTTTTAATGATATTGCATATAACGATTCTTCCAACAACATGAATTGTATATAACGTTCAGCGAACTAGGAAAAGTTCAAAAACTACGAAGTATAAATTATGTACATGGTGAAACAATTCACTTTGGAAAAAAAAAAAAGATTATGCGTTTATCTCGTTTACGTAACAACAATTTTATTTATTATGGACCATTAAATCTTAGTGATGGTATAAGTTGCAAGGTTACGACGTGAGAAAGGGGCACCACCTAACGGGGAGATATTTTCGACAGGGTCACTTGGTTGATTAGGTGAAGTTAAATTTTCACCAGAGTCAGTACCAGCATCATAAACTTTAAGTGTTCCATTTTTAGATTGTATGAACACACCTTGTTTAACTACTGGTAATCTGAAGATAGCTAAGAACCAATCCGGGCTCGGTGCCACCATAGTAATAGCTGAGATATATTTATGACGACATGTCACCATAATATCAACAGTCGCTGATCCGTCATTATCGGGAACATTACCATCAACAATAAATTCATTCACTAATTTTGATGTCTTTGCTATGTTTAATTCCTTTTCAATCTCTGTTGTTCCTCCAAATTCAGCTACATCTTTCACACCTTTCGATGCATACCCGAATCTTGAGTACGCTGAATATCTCGAGTCGTGAGAATGAACGACTAATGGTGAAAAATGTGCAAACGGTGGTATGTTAGAGAAACTAGGAGATGTCCATATATAATTCATGGTCACTCGATATGTAGCGGTACCCTGGCATGTAGCTGCTGAAGTTGTCTGAAGAATGAAAGCTGAGATGATGAATATAACGAATAGTTGGGATTTCATTTCCATTTTTTATTTGGTATTGATATTGATGTTGATGGTGTAGTCGACGTAGATGTAAAATGTAGATGATGTTAAGATGTAAGATTGTTAGAGGTGTTTCGAGTGAAAGCAAAGGATAAGTAGCGTTTTGGTGGTGGCAGCGAAAGTGTTTTCTCTGTGTCAGAAAAAAGTTGAAAATAAATAAGGTACAGTAGAAAAAAGAATTCCCGATAAAAATTGAAGGGATTTCGATTTGTTAATTATTTTAATGGACAATTTATTGTCCATAACATGTCCGGACTCTGCAACTTGGTCATTTATAATTCAATATCAAAATGCTTTTGGTATGTCAAAGATGGGGAGATGATTGATGGACACACAAATTGATGCGCGAAATCACATTGTTTTCTACTTTGCAGTAAACGTGTAAACGTGTAAACGTGTAAACCCGGAATTTAACTTTCATGGAACGGCCCTATATACCCCAGCAACCAACGAAAACGGCTTCCTATGAATCAAAATCTGCACCTTACTACAGTATACGAATATACACCTACGGAAGTTGACAGGGTATTATTAGGACGGAAACGTAGCAAGCATCTCGTAATATTATTACGACAACTGAATCTTCATGCTTTGCACAGAACGCACAACATATCCATATGTGACAAACTCGTATTACAACCAATACACAAATGGAAGAGTTTGATAAAAATGTATCAAAATAATATACCCAAATTTTCTCATTTCATAACCAAATTTTTTGACGAACGGCATTTCATCACACAATTTCATCACACAATTTCATCACGCACGACATGCCGTCCCACATTCACAAAATTTCATTGGCAGCTCCTTATCAAAGAAATAAGAAAAATGCTGGTAAAGAAATATCTTCTTTTGTTCTCCGTCCACAACGAATATCGTCAGTATGCAAAATCGCTGTATATCTTTATAATGTGAGCCCTTCTCTTTTTTACGTATCATGTATACAGCAACACACGACACGTTACACGCTCTTTTTTCCACATCACTTTAATGATTATTAAAGCACCCAATGAGAGACAGAAATCTATGTCGATTGTCTGCTTCTCTCATCGATTCAAGTCACCACACAGGTTATGGGCCTATCGTGACTCCACTGCTCACACCAACACACACACACACATCTCGAACTAGATACCCCACATTTCGCGGAATCCCTCAATATCACCCCTGCTTGTTATTCACACCTTCAACCTATTTCACCATCAGTTAACATATACTTATACCTCTATCCCTATCAGTTAACGTATACCTATCCGATCGGATAGAAATACCTCTACTTTTCAACACATATATTGATAAAACACATCTTTACTATACAACCCCACTGACACAATTCCACACATCCACTTCCGCATTACTAACTGAACAATGAATCCCTCTACAGCCACAATTCTCATACATCAACCCACCATAACCCAAATTGATCTAGACAATCTGATCCCATGGCTCCTCGCCATCCAATGTGAAGCTGACATACTTTAAATAAGGACCAGATTGAAGACATAAATTATGTTTATGATCAAATACTTTACTGAACGGTTTCTGCCCTCACCAGTGTTATCACCTAACCTCTTCCAAAGAAGGTCGCATCCCTCGTCCTCACTCCAGGGAAACACCCAATCCATGCCTCATAATCCGCCGTATGCAACAAAAACTGGAAAAGAGGATGGTGGTTGACCATGATGCACTGGAAAAGAGGGAATGACACACCATTATCAGAAACTTTCACACAGGAGATGCCTATATTACTGCAAATAAACAGCTCCACGGCCTTATAATTGTTGGTCGTTACTCCAACATAGAGAATGAGCAAAAGCCCATTAAGTTCATAATAAAAGGTCTACAAAACAACCCCACATATCACTCAATCATCCCGTTTTGGCTTTTCAACATGCCTAAAACTATTCAATCTGTGCAAACGATGATGGAATCAATCTCCCAAAATTCGTTTCACATCTCCACACTACTAGAATTCCCGTCACATCACCTCAAACTACCGGTATACAATACCCAACCACCTCGCCGACAAAACAAATATTGTCACTTTCACGCTACAAAAAGATGCCTCTCTTACAATCATTGAGACAAAGAATGCAGCGATCATGATAACCCTTTAGGAACACACTAAATCCCTCCTCATTCCACACCACGTCCGTCATACGCCAAAAACTCACGCATACGATCCACATATCAACTAAATCGTCCCACCGCCACGTCAATAGATCAGATATGGGTCTTAAAACCATCTTCTCACAATATGTATGACAAATCACAAATCCCAATCGCTTTATCCTCACCCTTCACGCCTTCCACTATACCGAAATCCGATGATGATGACCATACCTTCGGTAAGTTTATTATGGATAGTGCAGCTGATACTACTCACTCCCCCATACCAGGCCCCCTCATGAGCTCACTAACCACACGTCTCCATTCCACAACTGCCACCAAAATGCATATTGCCATCAAACATACTGGGACGCTCTATTTACTGACATCGAATGGTTTTATTCGCACACAGGGAGTCACCACTCCTGAATACATGAAACGCTCATCTCGGTGCACAAGCTGAAATCCAACGGCAAAGCCATTGTTTTCACGAATAAGCATGCCTTCTATTTACCCGACGATATACTACACCACATTTACATGCCTGATCCCCTCGCCAAATGGCACAATTCCGCGTAGATATTGAATCCCATTAAACAATCTTTCAAAAAAAATAAAGCTTCTTATAATCCAACATCCTGTATCCTCTGCTCCGCTGATCAACTTCCTCCTACATCTCCCATGTCATCACCACCCATGCGACATGAAGAATCTATTACTACAGCCTTTATGTATGCTCCAAAAACAAAAATGACACCCACATCCAAAGTCTCCAGTACAACAACAAAAAAACCTCACAAGCAATTATGACGAGATTAATATCAACAATTCCGCCATCATCCCGCGTGCCCACCACACTTCATCTGCCTATGGCACTCCATGTAAGTTTCAATCATGTACCAATCCCCCTTTTTCGCACCATCATAAACACGAACCTCTACCCGGCCCTGTCATCTATTAATATCCCTACTTACACCATAATCACATGCTCCAGGTGTGTGCATGGCAAAGCGTTGCAAGCCCACACTACTAATCAAATAACATAACATCTACACATGGCCGCCACATATCCAGTAACACCATGGGCCCAATAAAACCAGCCTCGGGAAGAGCACATCGGCATATTGTAACGTTTATTGATTCTGATTCAGGCTTCGTCATCGAAAACCCAATAAAATCACGTGCTCAACTTGCAAAAGTCATACCCCAAACCATGTCACACATTTCTCATTTTCACGGCCATGCCCCCTCCACATTTAATTCCCGCAACGCAAGGGAGTACAAATATAACATTGTTACCTCCTTCCTACACAAAAACCGAATATCCCAAACGTCAATTACGCCATATCAACCTCAATCTAATTCGGGCGCGGAACGCATCAATAGGACACTCATGAATGTTGCTCGCGCCTCTTTGGCCCACAGTCGCCTGCCCCAAAAGTTTTGGGATTCAGACATTTGCGATGCCACGTATAAGTACAACCACATGCCAAAATCAATCACAAAAAAACACCAATATCTCTATGGTCCCCACAATCCCCATTTCTTACATTTTTATTACCGTTGCAAGGTGGGTACCATTGTGGATTCAAACAAAGCCAAGTTAAAACTATCCTCGGGATCACGCCCTGCTAGCTTTTAATATAATGAAAATCATTCACACTTTTAATTCTACTCACTGATACTAACGCTCTCTCTCACTGCCGCCCTGTTGACTTCCATCCATATTAACCATCCTTCGATCCCGCACACATTGCTGGACCGCCTTTCAAACTACATTACCACCATGGTACACCAACGTCTATTGACGCTATCTCGAAGCCTCCAAAATCTCTTAAACAACTCCAGTACTACCCTGACCATGTACTATGGGCTAAAGCACATGATGATTAAATAGCCCAGCTAAATGCGAACGGAGTAATCAAATGGATACCAAATGGTTCTTTTACGGCTAGGCAGCGCATGCAAATCAAAACAATTTCCCTCACTATGCAATACAAATACAAACATGACAATAACGGTGACATCCTTTCTCGAAAAGCTCGCTGTGCACTTCGAGGGGATCTTTTGAAGCCGAATCTATACTACGATCCTGACAACACCAGTGCGTATACTGACGGCAAAACATCATCTAGACTCATCTTTGCACATGCCCGTTATCACAACCAACTTTTACGACACCTAGACCTCTCTTCTGCGTTTACGCATGAAAAGTATGATCCTAACCATACAGTATACATTCGACAAATGCCCCTCTCTAACCACTCCTTTTCCTACCCTGGATACGAACTTGGCGTAATTCTCATGAACCTGTACGGGTCCAAACCGGGATTTAACATATACATCACCGGTCTACATGCGCATCTTATCAGCGACGGATATAATCAATTACAGGGTGATCACTGCCTCTAAATTCTTTAAAAGAAGGGGCAACATTATAATTTTGGTCACAATCGATGACTTTCCCGTGACTTCCGCGAATAACAGTGATATTGACGAATTTCTACTTTATCTGCAAACAATATTCTGTCAAAGTCGTTCTAAAACATTCATGGGCTGGCGTATAGACTATCACGGCAACGGTGATATCACTATCTCCCAACCCAACTCAATTCCCAAAGCATCCTGCAAACTCAATTTATAACACAGTAATTAGCACCACAAAACTCTACCACATAAGCCCAACTTTGATGATAAGAGTGAAGGAAAACTCCTCTGCTCCACACTCAAAGCCACATACATGTCTGCAATTGGCGATCTGCACTATTTAGCGGATGGTACGAGATTTTGACATTGCATTTACAACAGGCCGTCCCGCACGCTACAGGTCGGTGAGATAACATCGGAAGAACCGTCATCCGAGTTTCAAAATATCACCGAGTCCATTGACATCAATGAGCATCAGCATGATATATATGCAATAACCGTGTCGTGTTTCTCACCGAAGGATATGAAAGCACATATTAGAAAAGTGACAAATAGAAAAATAAGAGTATGTTCTGGATCGTTTTTTGTAATTGATGGACAGTCCAGATTGAATTATAAGAGACGTTCTGAAACATTTCTTACGGTGGAAACAATTTAATAAAAGTAAATTTGTTAGGGCACAGTGATAATATGTGAATTACAAGTTACGAACGGATGTGGATATCAGTACGATGAAACGTCATAATCAGCTCTCATAAAAATATTTCCCTCTATAGAATCCTCGACGATTGTGTATCATTTCTCCATGTTTTATCAAAGAAAGAAAATGGACCTAAATTTTGTGATAAATCAATCAGAGGACTCAGTCAACAATATTTGGTAGTGGGGTAATCCCTAGTATATGAATGAAGATGTGTTAGAATTATGCATTGGTTACGAAATTTTGTTATACTGATTCAGAAATGTTTACTATCCTACAGTCCTACCTAAAAGAGCATAAAGACATTGGTATATCTCATCTCTGTTGTCAACTGATTTTTAAAAATGGTACAGTCTTTCTTGAGCTGTATTTGTATTGTATTGTAGGTGCTGTCATAAATGAGAATTTGGGGAAGGGAAGTGTCGATTTGATAAATTTCAAAAATTCATGCTGACAACGTTAACTAAAATCTGGAAAAACATTGGGAAATACGGACTGTTTTACTTGGACGAGGTGACACACATGGGGGATAAATCATATACTGTAAAAGAACACATCAACGATTTTCGTAAGCAATTAATTTACGGGTCACAATTGGTGCATTATGTCGAAGAAGCAAACGTATTAGTGAGGAAACTAAATTCCAATTGTAGCGAGGGCGAGACACTCGAGAATGTCGTACATATGACTGAAGTAGGAAAAAGTAAGAAACAAAACGTCAAACGGAGATGCGAGGATGTTGGGAGCAGTGTGGAGCGTGATTTGAATAAAATCAACTGAAAAAAAGTTCTTTAGTAATTGATGGGGAAATAGGTGGAGAAGGTGCTTCAAATCTTCCGCCTTGAACTTATTTCATTCATCATCCGAATGAGTAGTGGGTTCGAATAGTAGGAGATGCATCTAATTTTCTAAAAGCCACTTATTTTCAATCTTCATACATCTGGAAGAATCGTTCAACTATATATAAAGTTCACGCCATTCATCGCCATGATTTTAAGTATGGTCGTAGAATGTACTTGAAAGAAATGGGACCTAGAGCTGCGGAAAGGTTAGTACGTGCCATCGGGGAGGGGGACGAAAATACAAGTCTCGGCTCTTGCTTTTTTCATAGTAAGAAAACAGAATTGTTCTATGAGGGGTTTGTAATGTTACCTGGGTTTGTATGCCTTCACAATTAGAAAAAAAGAAGAGAAACAAAGGAAAGGTTTTAGATGTTTCTGCAATTATGAAGGTTTTTTCGGAAGCGGAGGCTGCTTTTGTTTGGAATCCCAATTAAAATGATGGGCCATACTGCACTGACAAACCAGAGAACTACAGAGGAATGACAACTGAATTTGGTGTGTCAAATTTATCGAAAATAACATTATAATTTCGAAAAAGAAGGCAGAAATAGATATTGCAATGTCTGTTATTGCAGATATTTTGGGTCTAGGCTTGGGGTTGGACGGCAAAATTAAATTATACACACCGAAACATGGATCCATTTTATTATGAAATTCCGAAAAATGCGAACCGCAAAGATTACATACCAATCTTAACACTATCCTTCTTGAGGGACAGGTGTAAGCGGGCTATTTCGTAATGCTATGAGGTGAGCAAGGGTTTGAAATTTGGAGTTTCCCCCATTCCCATAACGGTGAATAATCATCGGAAGCGGATTTTACTGTAAGTGGTAAGTGTGTTGTTGTTCCCCCATTTACTATGCTCATTTGTAGAGCCGACCTCATGCATGGAGGACAATCGGTAACGGACGCAGGGAGTAGACGAAACTGGAAACATCAGCTTGCACATGATTTTCGACCCGGTTGGAACACCACCAGAAACTAAAATTTTCTTAGTTGAGTAACATTCTTTTTTGAAAAATAAAAATAAATCTTCAAGAATGATAAAAAAAGTTTTCAAGAATGATAAGAAAAAACATTCCAGAATAAAATATTCAATGATAGTAGTACCATTAAAATATTTCAAGTCCCCTAAACGAAACAATAATTCAGTATTTTTTGTGATGGCGGCATAATAAAACTATTGTTGTCATGAAAGTGAGTTATTAGAAGAAAATTACTTTCTTAATTTTCATTACGTTGAGTAATATGTTTTGGGAAAAAAATCTTCAAGAATGATAAAACAAAAGATCTTCCAGAATAACATCTTCAATGATAGTAGTAACTACCATTTAATTTAATATATATAATATTTAATTGGTGGACGTGGCGTAAGGCCCGTGCAAATGTTCGACCAGCTAACTAAAGAGTAGACAGATGTTGCAAATATGCCGAGGAAGATGAATCATATGCAATGCGTACATCATGATGGGTTTATATATATTACCACATCTTGGTTCGGAAGGTCCCCTTCTGAAGGTAATAACAGAGACATGCGGGCGTTTAATTTTGAAACGTTCAAGTGGATCAAGATGGAAGACTTCCCTGAAAATAGAAGACGTGGTGGAGCCGGATCCGTCATCTTCAACAATCGTATCTATGTTATTGATGAAAATGGTGGAGGACATGGCCCATAAAGTGTTTCCAATGGCTGGGTAGACTACTATGAATTGGAAAAGAAAACATGCACGACCGGGATTTCCAGTTCACCTGACGGACGTGAGCAGAATCATGTGGGTACAACCATTGTCATTGAAAAGATTTGAATTGCGAGTGGTCGGAATGGAGGGATGGTATCTCCATTTTTAGCTGTTGTCACGAGCATATGGTGTTATGATCCGACCAACGACTGATGAGTGAACATGAATGCACCAATCCCTTCTGGAAGGGCAGGCGCAGCAACCGGACGTATGTGTGACGGTTGTATGGTACTCGTTGGGGGAGAGGGACCGTTCTCAAAGGCATTTGATAATATTTCAAATCAGATCTTATCCAATGACGCTGATCGACTATCGAAGCGTCAATTCTCTTTTTTCTTTCTTTCACCTGAAGTTGAAACAGTATAAAAAAGTAAATTTAATTACATTGTTGCATTTTTAAAAAAATTTCATGCATAGTGTATTTCATGAAATTTCTATAAAAGTTTAATACATAGTTTTGATTTTTCTACTGTAATGCTGATTTACTAAACTGCAGCTTTCAAGTTAGTGTTTTAAGCCAATTGAATTAAACCACATTTTCAACGTGGCAAGAACCAACCACCGCCAATGCCGACTTTCACCTTAAGATGGCGACTCGTTCACTATAACCAAGCAGTCACACAACCACTTCCACACCACGCTTCAACGAATGAGCCTTCATCAACAGCAAAAATTCTGTCATCATTGCATTGCATACCGCACGAGGTAATCTTCCCCATCTCTCCATCTCTCCATCTCTTTCTACGCCGTACCAACCATCACCACCACCAGTACAACATAGATGTCCAGCTCATCTCTTCCTCAATCGTCGTCCAAGCGAATGATCGGCGATATCATCAATGCCGTTCGTACCACCGTCTCATCCCAACAAGGACGACACCCATTCCAACAAAAAACTGCCGAAACACCGGCTCGTAAAATTCGAAGTACAGGTACCGTTGGAACGAAACCTCCACAAGCTGCTACATGAAGTTTTAAATGTACAGCCCTTGTAGTAGCTGCCGTTGCAGTTTACACCACTCGATCATCATCCAATTCTAATGCCACTAATGCAATTCATCATAATAATTATACTAATAATAATAACAAGCGAAAGCTATCCCAAATGATACCTGTACAATAAGAAGAACTACAAGAACATGCACAGAAATTGATTTTGTTTTGGAATTAGGAAAGGGATGGACGTTTCGGTTATTACTGATACATATTTAAATTGCAGAGCTTTTACTTAACGTTTTTTTGCAAAACGTGTTGGAGATGATGGTTACATTGAAATTAAGATGGTGTTCAGGATTGGGTCGGAGAAGTGACGTTTCATTCGCTGCTTGTGTCGCCGCTAGTAACTCAACAGCTTGTCGCCCCGCTGCTGTATAATCGTTACGTATGGTTTCAAAAAGTGTTTTGGAAGATGATGGGTAAATTGAAAGGAAGATGGTGTTCAGAATTGGCTTTGAAAACTGACGTTCCCTTCGCTGCTCTTAGTGCCGCTGGTCCCACAAGCCCTTATCGCTCTACTGATGGATGAGCGTAAATATAAGCCCTTTTTTGCTTTATTTTTCCTATAAACTCCTTGGAATCCATGTTATTAACTTTATTTAAATAAACTCAGAACCCATTGTCACGTTGCAGACAACAACTTGTAACTAAAATAAATAAATAAATAATTTTGCAACAAAGACAAAAAATATGAAGTTACGACAACCTCTTCATCAAGATTGTTAATAGAGATGCTTTCTTTCTCTAAAAAGTCTGGCCTTTTTTGGTAAAAATACCTTCTCTCTCCCCGACGCTTAAAGCATTTCTATCATCCATCTAACTGGGGTTCTGTTTATGTCAATGTACATTGTCGAATAACTTGACAAAAAAACCTTCAAAATTCGTTTAATCATTGGATGAATTTTGTTTATTGAATCAATGAACTGCCAATGAACTGCCAATGACAAATTGACACGGAAACATGATCAATACATCTCACTGTACCTCCTACATTTCCTAGTCTGTACATTCACAGACTGAAATCACTGTGCCTTCTGAGACCTACACGAATGTTACTTCATCCAACCAATAATAATATTACATAAAAACAGCTTCAAAATATATCACTGTACATATACTTTAAAATTTTGAGTTAATGTTACATTTAGGCCCCCGACACCTTGCAAATATGGACCATTGGACCGGTGGCAAAATGAAAAGTGAGGGGATGATAGGATGGCGCTGTGGACATTGAAGTACTTCATGGGCGGTTCTTTTTGGGTGTTTCGATATAACCGGCGATTTTATTTTTCTGTTTCAATATAACCCCCGAATGTTTTGTGTTTCAATTCGACCCCCGCCAACAACATTTATTCCAATTCGACCTCCGCACAATTTTCCTTGAATCGAAATGAGGGCCGCAAGTAGTTTGGTGATT
>JAULBU010053360.1:0-32227 GCA_032358235.1 Odonthalia washingtoniensis | reverse complement strand
AACAACAGTGTATGCTAGAAGGATGGTTGTAATCAACCACTAATTGAGCAGCAATAAAATCCTTACCATTTTTCTAGAAGTGAACGGATATTTCATTAAAACAAATATGACTCATCCGTTTTCTGGAGGGGTTTGTATTATAAACGCTACGGGCCTTATTGCAGTTCAGTGCATTTATTTCCACTGTAAACACTGGATGTTACACCTTCAAGTCCTCCTAGTCATACTGATGATCTTCGACTGGTCTAAAACCTTTCAAAGCGCTGATCAAGTCAACTCATTTCTTGAACTGCATGTGAGAGAAAAATATGACCGTGTGCACCATAACAGAGCCAGTCAGAAGCGCATCGAACCAAACGAGGCATGTCGGTTTCTGACCAGTCATCATAATATGAATTGAGTCCACTCCAAGTGTTGTATGGTGGGTAAACGAAAAGAAAGTCAACTTTTTGCTTCAAATAATCACCTATGAGATCATCTGCAGTCTTGAGCAGATGTCTAAAGCCGTCGTCGAAGCAAGAAAAATCTTGTAACATTGTTTTCTTCAAAACATCCATTGCATCCTCGGCCATAGGACCCCGTTGTGTTGATGCGGCCGGTGCAGTAGTATCTAGGACATCTTGTCTCTTGATAAAATGAATTTTAGAGGCGTTATTCGTAGGCAACGGAACGCTGAGCTACCGTGATTGAATTAGTTGTGGTTGAATTTGACTTGAGATAGATAAAGACTATGTTGTAGATGTTTGTTACTTTATTGGATCTGATTCCGTACTGTTCTTTCGCTTCTTCATCAGATACCCAAGTACGTGTGAGATTGCTGAACGTTCCCCTGTAAAGAAACGTGCTGGGGAAGCTTCCCTCTGGTTCTGTACTATACTGCAAGATGCTGGAGCACCTCCAACATTTCCAGCTGTAATTAAATCAACCACCGGTTTTTTCTGGACGGGATGACGGGTTAACTTTCCAAACTTGACGATTCCACGTCTGCTAATGCCGAGAATATCTGCGGTAGAGTGTCCTATGCTGATGACATAGTCAATTGTTTCATCAGAGAAAAATCATACGGGTTTGTGTATTAATACTGTATTGAAGTTACCATTGCATGCAGAGTGCTGAACATAAGAGTAGCTACCAGTCGATAAGCGCCATTCACCCCATTCGACCGACTAATTGCGAATTGATCAACATCTGCATGTAATGTTGTTGGTTCATTAGATGATTGGAATGTTGTTCGTTGCGAGATTGGAGCATATCGGTGAGACCTTTTCTCGATAATTCGGAACGTACCATGTGCAGTCACAGAAGACGTACGGTGCGAACATGTCTGAAAGGACAGCGTGGTTGCACTGTTTTTCTAGTACGGTCCAAGCATTTTGTACAGCCTGACACGATGAACCGACGTACGTACCATGAATATATTCCGTCTTCATTCGACATTTCTTCTAGTAATTAGCTGAACTTAAAATGGTGGTAGAGTGAAAGTAGAGCAGACATTCATAGATAGTTGGTAGATATAAGTTGAACCTGTTTGGTCTATCATAGTTTCGTGGTTGTTTAGTGTTGGTTCCACATATCATTTGAATGTACGAAGAACCCAAGAAAAGTTTTGAATACACCAGTTTGTCCATGAGTGTGATAAAGAACATCTGAGTAGTGCGTTGATTTTTAAAACCGTAGATGTGAACAGAAAAGGCGAAATTAATAATTTGTCAAACTTGTTCCGTCTTGAATTGTGGAGCCAATTGGTTTCTATTTTTTTTCCTGAAGTCACCGTCGCTCAAAACAATGTTCTTAATATTGAGACAAACCTTGTTCAACTTGCCTGTTATAATATTCATTATGTTCCTAATGGCTTCATGACAGCTGTCGGAATTATAAAACTCCATCACGATCCAATTCAAAAAATTGGATAGTTCGTAAGAATTGTTTACATGCATGTTGATTTACTCATCCGTACTAAAGCAACGAAATCTCTCGTGTATCAACCGTAGTGCGAAATCAGTTGATCGCCTTGCTAAGTCCTTCTGCGATACTGTTGTTGATGAGGCCATTGAAGATTTAAAGTGTGTAGAATGTTGCTGCTGAAATGGTACCTCTCTTTTTGGTAGTTATTGTCTGTTCTATTTGTATTTGTATTTATTGAAGTTGTAGTTGAAATAATTTGAAATCAAGAACGGATGTTATCGAAAATGTTTTGGCTAATATGCTAGTCTCGTGGGTTGTCACACAGATCTTATAATTTTGGAATGTGTTAGTGGACGCGGCAGGAAACAGATGAATTCTTTATTATGGTAAAATTTCCGTCGGTACTACCAGTGGTATTTATATTAAAAGTACAACGTTATATTACTAGTACATTAATTTCTGAATGGGCTGTTTGAAAAAGTGTTTCACTGTTTGCAAAATTTCCAACTGGAAACGAAAAAAATCTCAAACATTGAAATCTCAATGTGTGAGAATTTTTATTTCTCAAACATTGAGATCTCAACGTTTGAGATTTTTTTCGTTTTCAGACGGAAACGTTTACTTACAGTATGAAACATAATTCTCAAACATTGAGATCTCAATGTTTGGGATTTTTTTTAGTTTCCAGTTGGAAATTTCCCTCACAGTACAACCCTTTTCCGAAGCAACACTTTGTCAAAATATGACAGTACATGCGAATAACTGTCCGTTCCGTAAAATATTTACGACATGTATGCCGTACGTCATGAATTTACACATGCCGGCAACATGTGGAAATTCACGACGTTACTAACGTAAATTATCGTCTTGTACACGTTACTCCCGTAAATTATCATCTATTATACGTTAATTTTCGTTAGTAACGTCTAGAATTAAATTCTGTACAACTTCACGAATTTATTTATTTTGAGTTCGTCAAGTTGAACTGTATTGTTCCCGCAATAAAATTGATATTCCGTGTTCAGAATTTATTTTCTACCATCAGTCCCGTGTTATCAAATATTTCATTCCACCAACAGTCCGAAACCGTGTAACATCAATCTCGCGTTATCGAATATTTCAATCAAGAAACAGTCTGAAAACAAGTACGAAGGTTATTTTTCATCCTCTGAGCTCTCCTACATATACAACTATTCGAATCGTTTTTAAAAAATTCATCTAAATACCGACTTATCATCCTTTGAAGCTTATCAACCTAAGATGATATCAACCTAAGAGCATATCAACACATAAATATATCAACAATTTTGATATATCCAAAATCATCAATATCAAGTAAATCAACTTCTAAGAAAACAAAGGATCCGTATAAGAATGGCTCCAAGTTCAAAAACAAGATCCATGGAAGAAATGAAGATATTTCATAAGGCCATGTTAAGACAATATGTCAAGGAAACTGCGCAAGAGAGTTTCTTGGAGGGCGGGACACAAGTTGGCCTATACTACTTGATAGTATTATCCGATACATGCAGCGCGTATCGGATATACCGTCCTTTCCAGTGATGATGAACTTTCTTTGCGACGTACAGTTCATGGGCACGCCCTTATCAATGGAACTGAGGAAGATTTGGTCGAAATTTGAAACGTAAAAACCAACAGAGACAGCAATGACAAACCGGAATATTTGACCTGGGACTACCCTTATGCATCCAGGTAAAGAAGTACGGATCCAGAAGAAATTCGACCGAAGGTGATGGGTGACTTAAAGCGAGGATATTATTATCCATGGGATAGCCGTGCAATGAAAATTGTTGGTGGTACTGCATTCATGACATCAAGCCAGGCTGGATCTACTTTAAACCAAAATACGGGGAGTCTCTCCGTACGGAACAGTATATCACTTCAAGCGGGACAACAGGGTAAAAGAGCAAAATTGGCTCTTCAGAATGCTGAAGAAGATACAGCATGAACGAATTTTTCACTTCACAAATTTTTGATATCAAATTAAGTTCATCAGGAAATATACGTCAACATCAACCAAATCTGTAATGTTCAAAACCCACTTCGTGAAATTAATGAGGATCATAAGAATGTGATGATGGAAGAATTGGAGATAAATGGTTTCAAATATGTCCATGGTATGCTATCTGTCACCATTTCTCCATCCAGTGAAGAGGTTAAAGGCTTGGATTACATTTGTACCATTGACAATGGAAATGGTATGCTTACGTTGAAGGCCAATAAAAATGTTGTCATTGTTGGTGGAACTTATAGTCTTGTCTGCATACGAGAACTGTCGAAGAATGTGACTGACGACAAGTTCAACTGGACACCTGAAACATTCAGGGGAACTATCATCAGAAGGGCCGGAACGGATACGAAACATTTGTAATCTTAGGAAATTATTAAGTTAAGTCGATCAAGAAACATCTCAAGCGAAAATAATCTAAGAGATATTTCATTTATGGATCTCGTGAACAGTGTTGTTCAATACGCAATGGCGTTTAATGAGGAATATGGGGTGTCTTTTCTTGAAGCGAAGAATGTGGATATCGGCGATGTATCACTTTCTGGACAACAAGAGACGAAACACATACATGAGATATACTAGTGTCGGGAAACTGTTTTATCAACAACGTACGTTTCTTAACCTGGTAAAATATATGATGGTTCAGTATCGAGTAGCTGATCCATTTATAAGTGATGTCGGTGACGTCACCATGGGTGACTCATTTTTCGACAGTGCAACTCTATTCAATGCCTCACCTGATGATGTCGTTCTGATGGTACAATCTTTCGGGCAGTGGTATTCAAACAAAAGAATGGGGAAGTGGGATGCGAAGTTCTTCTACAATTGTGCAAAGTAGTACATTGACATGTTCCACGTGGACCACAATTAAGCACTTGATGGTTGCGATCTCAAGAAAAAGACGTACCCGTTGACTTCGCTGAACTATTGGATATTGAATTGCGAACAACACCAACCATCTCCATAACAGTAAGGTCTTTACTATTCAATCGGATGAAGGGATTTCAGTACGAGGCAAGAAAGGAACGTCATAAGAATCCAAAATATTCATGTCCAGTAAGGACATATAGGTTCAACGGCTACGAAAACGAATTTAGGTGCATTTCAACCTGATTACTGCAACAAACGACAAGAAAAACGCAACCTCACGCCAAAATACAGCCCAAAACGTTAACGGTTCGGCTGACAGACCCCATTTGCAACAACAATGGTCCGTTCTACAAGACGGACAGATACTCCGAACGTATCAATTGTAAGCTAAATGAACAGCGAGGGAGAAGATACTGGTGGTAATTGTAAAACATTTACAGAAGGGGGGTCAACGTCGAAAACATCATGTAGAAGAAAGAAAATTCGCCAATAACAAAAAGCTACAATATCAACAATATCAGACAGTCAAGACAAAAACAGAAATGAAAGTACTGAACATGAAGACCCCGATATCGACCATCCAAATTTCAACGATCAAATTCCAACAAACATACCATCAACCTATGATAGAGATGTTATTGTTTCTAGCAACAGAAAAGGATCCTATACACGACACCCAATTGTTGTATCACGACGACCACAAGCACACCGTAGTGACAGGACTAAATTTGAGTTCATTAACCGTCATATGATATCCTCTCATAATGGCATTTGTACTAACGAGTCAGACCCAAAATTATTCATCAGTTCAATTTGCATCCCCAATGGACATCGAGCATATATCTTCTTCACAGCGGAAGATATGGTTTTCTTTAGACAAATGGTATGGTTACGTAGTAACTTCATAGAGTTAACGGATCCTGGCTTCGCATGTGAAGCAGATCCTGTACCAAATTGAAATTATACACTTCAACTATTGCATAAAGAACCGGCAGCTTCTAATTTAAAGTCCAAGGGACGGGACGTGATGAATCAAGGTTTCTGCATTATGGAAGACATGACAGATCATTGCAGAAATGTACCGCCTGATGTTTTGGAGAAAATGAACGAACCACCCAATTACTCAACCGAATCTCTGTCACAGCTGTTAAATGATGTGTATGATACTTTAAATGGGGAGGTTGCTTTACGAGATGAAGGAAACCTGGAACGGTCTCCAATCGTGAACAAGGGGGAATTACAGTAAGATGAAGAAGGTAGAAATAAGGGATTCGCTCGCTATTCTTCCACACGAAAGTTATTGGAGAATCATTTCGAGGAGAACGAAGAATTGGTTTGGATTACGACGAGAAGAGCTGCTCTGAACGTTTGGCTCGCTTGGATTGCTACAATTTTGGAATTGGACAACAAAAGGCAGCGGCCGTCTTCTTTCCCGAATAGTGGTGGTCGTTTCCTTCTTACTGGAATGGACTGTTTATATCAGGATGGACTTAATGATTTTCCAGTTCGAGCAGAAGGATCTCCAGGATTTTTCATAATCTCCGCTGCAGAACAAGCAACATGGCTTTGGAAAACTCCAGACTCGCATCTTTACGTGAATTAAGAATTGGAACGGAGGAAGATTGTTGCTTCTGTACTGGTATTGGAAGAAACATTTGTGCCCCGATTTTCTTTTTTAGATGGTCATGGGTACTTCTAACACGCTGGGTTGTTAGAGAAACAGCCATGCACTGCGTTATCACATGTACTTAATTCCGGGTGATATCCAGATGAAGGATTCCATATTTCATGCTAATTATGGCAGTTTCAACAAAGTTCCTGAACAAAAACCTCCACGAAGCCCTGAAATAAGTGAAAAAATGGAAGCTGAGGAAAGTAATGATGGAATTGAAATCCGGCCGCTAGGAGGTACTGACACCGTGTTTGCTAACCCAGGGGAAATTCCCCCGTGGTAATTTATACATTCTTCATCTGTCTTTCCTCCAATTATGTTTTCTGCTTTCATAAATTTTCCATTTCTTTACATTAAATTTCTTTTTCATGACTACAATGCTATTTTCCCATGTTTAATGGTCAACATATATATATTCTTATATTTAGGAGTTCTTCATTCTGTATATGGGCACTGTGCGAATGTACATAATTTAAGTAGTCATACTTGAATTATGTAGGTTCATACGGTGAACATACATTGTATATATACTTAAATCATCATGATGCATATCATATGCATCATGATGAAGTATGCAATCAATACGATAGCATTTACAAGTTATATTATACTGCATATAGTAATGTATGTATATAGTGTACATGTACGTACTTCAAGTATTTATATTTATACATATAAATAGATATATTATACTATACGAATAGTATATCCCCATTGTAAGTCATATTTTATATTATATTACATGTTATGATGACATATCTCAAAAATTTATATACAATGATATTATATGCAGTGCCATACTGCATAAGATATGATGGTACAAATATTAAATACTGCTTCTTATATTATCATCACTATAACAGTATTTATTGTATGCCATACTTCATGTACTATATGTGTCGTGCATATTATGTCCTAATTCACGTAACATATACTGCATCACCGATATGTGCTATGTATGTTATGCATAGCACACAGTGAGTACATATATTCAAAACCAGTACTATGCGGAGTTGACACAATAGCCACAAGAGGAAATTTTACTGTAAACAAAGTTTCCAACTGGAATCTAAAAAATCCCAAACATTGAGATCTCAATATTTGAGAAAAAGTCTCAAATATTGAAATCTCAATGTTTGGGATTTATTTTGTTTCCAGTTGGAAATTTTATTTACAGTAAAAAATATTTTCTTCCATTACATGTTCAGGAACCTACAGTAAATTATAATGTACGGGTTTGCCGCGTTATTGTCGGCCGTAAACCGAAATCAAAGTAAACTTATCAATAAGTAATGTTTGCAAAGTCAGAGACCTTTTTCGTTTCCTTCCTTGCAACGTTATGAAAAATATTTCAAGGAAGGATACTAATACAATCACGTGCCTTACTAATTTCCGTCCTTCCCCCTTGTTGAGGAATATTGTTGATAATGTTTCTAGAGTAAATGATCGCTGAACCTTTACAATTCGTTACACAGTAAAATCCATTCCATATGATTCGTATCACGTTTCACAAGTATTTATGTTGAATGACACAATCCCTGTACTAATGAGTATTTTGATCCTGACTGTATCACATATATAATCGGTGATACCGCTACTACTTTAAACATTTATAACATTCTTCAATCCTTCAATTTACGTTAACATTGTACGTCACAGAATCCTGCAATGCCTGCTTTTCTTTGTTCAAACACAAGCTATCGAAAAACATTCAATATCGAGGAAGATACAAAATGACATAAACGTTCTTGTATGTACTCTATATCACGTAATTCAACAATATCTAGAGCAACATTCTTACGTACAAAATCACATTCCAATCAACAGCCCATAAATCCAGGATCAATACTCCCTCTAGATCTCACATCTCCACCTAATACACTAGAAAGAATTGATGACACAGCTGTACTACATCTTTCGCTACTACTAAATTATATGCAACATTTACTATAATCAACTCCTGAAGAAACTTCGATATGCAACGGTTTACTACCACCAGGTAACCAACAACAGAGAGATGCAGCAAGTAACTTGGATGAGAAAGTTCTATTGTTCATCAAAGAAATTGGTGTGAAGCATAGCCCTAGGTTTTTCTCATTGCTCCTTGACGATAATTTCTACATGAGCGTGTTCTGTGACAATATTTCAACACTATATGATCACAAACAAAATGGCTGATAACAATCCGAAATCAAGAACATCGATTCAAAAATACTCAATATGAAACAACTTATTATCTCCACGTTTAGTCTGCATTGCGACTATGGAATATATACAGCGAAGTTTCATCTTCTGGATCATATTTTTGAGGATATTCAAACATTCAGTAATATAAGCATTATGGACGCATCTCCGTATGAAAATTTTAATGTGTTGACTAAGCAGTATTACCGGTCAACCTTAAAACGTCTCGCAACACGCATGGTTGAAACGGTTAATAAAATGGCTCCAATTTTGCGCAAATTGAGGAAAAGTCACAATATAGGACAGGTCGTAGCCACTAAACCTTTTTCATGTAATCCCAAACGACTTCCACACCTTGAACGGGACTGCGCCTTATTAATATTGCAACAGTTCCATTCTGTTCTCAATAACGACCATTCTACAATAGAGGCTACAGAAAAACAGTTACAGCCATTTATCAATTTCTTACCCCCTGATGGACTCCAAGTATTCATTTCTCTAGTTCGAACCTTGGTTGCTCAGACACAAGACTTACCACCAGATACATATATTGAATTGGAATTAGTGAAATCAGGATAAATACATGGTTTTTACACTCCGACACTTCTTGATTATGACAGAGAAGATAATTTCTACAACTACATACCTGTTACCCCACATCATCGGCAGGAACAGAGAATATTCTCTGCAGCAGAGTTTGGACCTGCCAAAAAGAAACTAAATAGTTTCGTACTAATCAATAGTTCAGATAATTCAACTGAGCAATTTTACTTTGCAAAAGTATTATTACTATTCCACCTGGAAACATCAGGAACAGAGCATGTCGGGCAACATGCCTTTGTCCAGTACATGGAATGTACTAAACCACTCAATTCAATTAGCAAGCATTTAAATTGCGTGTGACTTCGGTGGGCAGCAGAAGATATTATTGATTATTCTTTACAATATTTACAAGACAAGAAAAATATTCCAATCATTGAAACAGGTGAATGGTTTGATATCGTACCTTTTGACACAGTAGCATTATCATTACATGTCGTACGCTCAAATTTAGGCATTGTGCCATTTATGGAATCCAATGGACATAAAATCGTTTTTGTCAACAGTTTCTACTGGAAAACGTCTTACTTTTCAAATGACAATAAAACTGTTTAGATAACAACAGGAATAAAAGAAGGTTTATAATTTTCAAAGATTCATATGGTTCACGCAACTATTCTTTTCCACTTCGTAACAACCAGCATTTTTTGAAGATGTTCTTAAAATTCTACTCTTACCAAAGTACTACAAATGGAATTCGTAGTAAATGTACTACGAATGCCATTTGTAAGGCGAACGTCTGAAAAGTACCTCCATTCTTTTTTGAAAATGGTTCATTATGTTCTAAAAATGCTTCTACTATTATTACTTGAAGAACCCTTTCAGACGTTCCTCCAACAATCAGGCTTAAATGAAAGAAAGAGTGGTATGGTACTACAAATATACATATTTATTCAACATTTCACATTGGAACAAATTATCAACAGATTGTGTTCAAAGAGTGGTATTTATTTCACCCCTAGAACGGGTGAAATACACACTCCAACGGTTAACACAATCACACTTATATTTTCCAGTCCTGAACTTTAAGCACATTTCATGGTAAGGAACACTTGTCGATTTTCCACTGTAAATATTTTCGATAAAATTAAAGATATTCTGCACATTCGTTGACACTGCGACAGATGAATGCCCTAACCGCACAACTTTCTCAACTTTTTGAGAAAATGAATTTAAATGGCAAACACTGCGAAAGTAGCAGTGTTCCACTGCGCTACAGTGGATGTGGAAGTTAATTTAATCAAAAAATCGCAGTTCGGTACAATTTTTGTACCGCAGTCCACCCTTTGGACTATGCAGTCCATTTCCGGAAACCTAGACGAAATTGGAGAATATTTGATTATTACGATTGACAATCATTGCGTTTCTCATTGCAATTGGTACATCAGATCCACTATCTTCGCGAACTCTATTCATCATCTGCGGAATCTCATTTATATCAAATATAAAAGTAGGGCCAATGTCCTCGCACCACGCCATTGTAAGATTTTTTTTCAAAGTGTCTTTGAAAGTATCCTATGGTAACATATACGTAAAGAAGCTCATCAAAAAATCCTGCTTTTGTATTATCCATACTCTTATGCGTAGGCTTTAAAACGTGACTATATAGTCTGCAACACGCATAACGAGCAATTTCATCAGTTTCTAAGTCTTCATTACTAAATCGATCATGACAAGATAAGGAATCATAACATTTACTGTCATGGTGACAGTAAATGTAATGATTCCATTATTCATTTAATTTCATAGTGTACAGTATGAATCTTGCATACCGACCACTTTAGATTGGCCAAATAGTGCTTGGATTTTTCAAAACATCCATGAGGATGGCGGAAAAAAGTTTTCCCAAAAATGACGGAAACGCATTTTCCTTACACATGTTTTTAAAAAATTATTCTTCCATCCTCATGGATGAACTGAAAAATAAAAACATTAGCCAGTAATATTTTATAGAAAACATTATTGGATATTGTTTTCCTTTTTCAACCTATCCATGTGGATGGAGGAAAAAACTTCCCCAAAAATGAAGGGAATGCATTTTCCATACACGTGGTTGAAATTTATTCTTCTCTCATCCACATGGATAGCCTGAAAAGGAAAAATTAACCACTAATGCTTTAAAAAAAATTAGTGTCCAATGTTTTCAAAATGTTATCCATTCACGAGGATGGAGGACAAACATTTATACTTTGAAGTTCAAACTGTTTTAAATCAATATATTGACATAAACTTCACGTCGTGTGGCAGACTACAACCAGATACTCTTCCCGACTTCACCGTACACTAACACATTATACCCTCAATTCGTGACATCACTTTAACGATCAATTCAACGTATGTGTCCCAACCTTTCCACTTTCACAATCTCCTGTAGAACCATTCTCGAAATGCAGGTACTAACAGCCGCTCACTACATCCCAGAAGTTCCCCAAGTACTAATAAAGACTATTTACGGAACAAATTGCTGAACAATGAAACTCACCACAAAATTGCCCACTCTATGCACAGACAAAACTATGAAGAAGAAAATTTCAACCATGAACTTCTGCTTTCTTTAGTTGGAGTCTTATATTTCGCAGAATTCAACGAAAAGTTCACCATCTCTCTCCTCGATTTCACCCAACGTTTTAAGTGGATGTTGTACAATGCTAGTAGCGATGTGACTAAGAACCTGGTAGATATCTTCACGGAGAAGGGGTCCCGCAATGATAGTACCAGTGCTCAAGATGATGGTTAGTCTTCTGCACATACAGTCAATGGGACACAGGCCATATTTCTGGTATGAACAAGAACTAAAGAGACAAGAAAAATATTTCCTTCTGCCTTAGCAGTTGCAATTTTTGCCGTAACAGACGCCAAAAATTTCCAATTTTTCCGTAGGTCTTATCAAGATCTCAACATCCCCATACGTTTCCTGAACGGAGCAAGTAACCTACAGATGATTTTACATCTCGTGACAATTTATGTAATGATCAGCTCATCAGTCTCATCTTTGTTGATGAATCATGCCTCCACCAACACCTTTCGAATGTGTCCTTACATTCCATGCCCTCTGCCTGGTTTCGGAAACTTCCAAAGATGCCCTGGATTGAACCGGTTGTGTAGTGTCTTGAATGCAGATACTACTCAACGGGTTCATGTAAAGGATCTACCGACAAATGGAACAGGAATTGGAGAATGTGTGCAAAAGTTGATGCATGCATGCATGCCACAACAACCATGGTTGTTATTTAGTAAATGTGGTTTCAAAAACATGACAGAAGCAATAATGCTCGTGCATATTGTTCGATAAATCAACAATCCAGTACTCCATCTTGGATGACCGGATGAAACATGAAGATAACCAATTGTTGAGTCCCTAGATGTATTCTTCGCCTCCTTTCTTCCTTTAAATTTAAAAGAGCTACATGAAGTGGATATAATTTAAGGATGATGTCTTCAGTGATATCTGTTACTTATCGCTATATATTTGCAAGACAGCAATGAACGATCGTTCTCCATCAAATACAAGCGTATACCATGAAAATGTTCTATCCATCGACATCTTAATTATTCTTTCACCGTTCGCTGCCAGTTTCCACCCAAGTTCGAGTTCATAGGGTGACTAAGAATTTTAACACGGCCAAGAGCTTTCGTGTATACCTAATCTCTGCGGACGTTTATATTTTGACAGCGCAAAAAATTCATCGGATACCTCCAATAAACTTCGCAATTAATTGCATTTACTAAAAACTGCATCTCTGCCTTAAACCCCTTTTTAAATAGTTTATTTTTCGTTCGGCGTTTCAGACAATCGCGAATCTCATCCATATTTTTATAAAATTTAATAAACGGTTCCAATTTTCAAATATGTTTTCAAAATACTGATAATAGTTGATTACAGCCATTGTTTTCAACAGTTTGACTGATCGAGAATACCTCATCCACAGTAGCACTCATATCCAGATTTCTGTCAATAGTATCATCATCTGACAAACTGGGTGGTGATTCTAGTAGATCGTTCGGTATGATTTATTCAATTGTAGATATGTAGTTTTCGTCGTCTTTAGTACCTTCGTAGTTTAATTGGCTTGTCATGCGGTCAACTGGAATTATGTGAGCCAATCCACCAACTTTGTGGGATGGAGGTAGCGCTAGACGATGACGTTTGTTTCAGCGTCCATGTTCCACGTCATCATGACTAATGAAAACGTGCGTGTCCAATCTATTGGAAGTAGAACAAGAAACGAACAAGGTGAATGAGCACATCTAAATCGTAGGGAGGACATGGTACTACCAACATCTGCTGCTAATGTAACTTAATTTTCAAATTGACTGCGTTTGATAAAATAATGCGGGCTGGACTCTAAATCGTATGAATTTCGATTGCCGAAACAATTTTGATGGTTGTCAAAATTGTTTTGACAATCATCAAAAATGCTTTCGTAATCAAAATTGGTGGTAGGATATTTCGGGAATGCAATAAAGTGTTGGGGATACAATTTCTTAAATTTAGACCCTTCCTGAAATTTTTCTGTTTATCAAAATTGCCCACACATCGTTTAGTCTATTACATTTCTAATTTTGGAAAAACTTGCATTTACTCGATACACTACAAAAAATCGGGAAATTGGTTTTAAAGTTGGAATGTGAGTGAACCGCTAGGTTTTAAACGAATTTTAAATCGTCAATTATACTTCGTATAAAATGGTATGCTTTATTATTCGTCCTTTCCCTGTTGTTGGTTTCCTTGTTCTTGTAAATTCAAGAACAACAAAATCATCAATGGTATTAAAAGGGAAAATGAGAGGCTTCGGTGCGTCGACGGACGGCGGTGTTAATGTACGATGCACGTGTCGAGTTATGACAACACGTGTTATAACTGTCTTTATCTTACCCATACTGTATAGTGCAACTAAAGTAATTATTAACTGAAAGAAGAAAAGACTACATTTCCAACTCTCCTACTCACCCATAGCATCTCTTTTTCCTCTAAAAACACAAAACAAAAAAATAAGATAGTTCATCCATCAAGCGAGCTTCGTTATTTCTTTAGATACTTACGATGTATGGCCAAAAGAAGCTACCACCGACGCGCGCTTGCCATCTATTTCATTTCAACATACTGTTATTATTATTATTATTTTTCAGCTTGACATTCTTGGTCCCAACTTCAGCTCCTAATTATCATCATCATTAATTTATTGACTCAGCTCGAGAGTTTGATCTAGATTAGTAACCAGTCCCTTGATTAGTAACCATTCCCTTCCTTAATATGATTAATTTTAGTCATGCCAATGGTTTTGGGAGAATGTCCGCCAACTGGTGCTCAGTTTTAATGTACCGTAGAATGATTCCCTTCTCCTCTACGTTTTACTTCAGGTAATAATAGCGAATATCTATGTGTTAAAACTGGAGAAATTTGCCTTCTCCCCTTGCTAATACCAGGCACGCTGCATTATCCTTGTACATAACTGTAGGTTCATTATGGTTTAGTCCCATATCTAATAGTACACGTCGTAACCATACTACCATTCTCGCCACAGAATCGGCCGCAACATATTCGGACTCCACTGTACTATGGGTAACTAACGTCTGTCTCTTTAGAGCTCCAATCTATGATATGGTTACTCACGTAAGCAATTATCCCAGTAGTTGATCTTCATGTCTCAAAACAATTTTCCCAAGATGCATCAGCATATATCACCAGTTTTGAGGTAGATCCCTCTCTTGGGTAGAATAATCTATACGTTCGAGTGCCACTAATATATCACAACAGGTTCTTCAGGGCCTTCCAATGACTTTCCCGAAGATTGCAATCATAACGTGCTAGCTTTGATACTGGCAGGAAAATGTCTGGTCTGGTACATATACTTAAGTGCAACAGACTTCCTATCACCTCGTGGTACGGGCATTGTTTTGGTTTGTCATCATCCTCTGGAAATATCAATTTTTTGAAGTCAATGTTCGTTGCAATTGGTACTGGACTCCCTTTTGAGTCCTCCATTTTGAGTCTCTTCAATATGTTTGTTATGTATTGGGTTTGAGTAATGCTGATGCCATCTGGCTTATTTGTGATACTCATACCTAAATACCATTTTTAATCCCTAAATCTTTCATTTGAAATCTTCTTTTTTAACGACTCGTTTGCTTTTGATAACGTCTTTTCATCAGTGCCATCAGTAGAATATCGTCTACATAAATTAGTAAATTTCACGTTCTTATCATGTCTGGTATAAAGTCATCGAGCAGTTCCAATGGCCTTCATTCCAGCAATTTTCTGTAGTAATGTGTCCAAGGTAGCGTTCCATACTCATGGTGCTTGCTTCCAGCCATACAAGGCTTCCAAAAACTTTATTGAGTATACAGATCGAACCAAATATTCGTATCCTGGAGGTGGCTTGACAAACACAGCCTTTTCCAGTATTAAATTTAAAAACTCAGTAGATACATCCATGTGATGGACACTAAGGTTTTATTGTGATGCCAGAAAAAGTAGCACTCGGAGCTTTGTCATTTTTGACAATGATGCATGAGTCAACTGTAACAACCCATCTAGCCTTATGTCTAACTATCTTCCACGGATCATCTTTCTTGACACAGAATACCCATCGGGTAGCAATGTGTTTTCTACTTTCTGGTGTATTTACCTGTTCATAAACATTCAGTCTCTTCACGGATGCTCTCCCTTATAAGGCGTGTGCGATGACATTTACTCTGAGTAATTCTGCATTGGTGCTTAATGAATACTCTGTCCCTTGGTCTGTCCTTAGAGTCTGAATTTCATAACCTCTGTTATGCATCCAACCAATGTACCTCTCAATGTCGGACATAGTTTATGTCTAATTCTTCACCAAGAATGTGACCGTTAGGCGTGTGAAGTCATCAATAAATGTCTGGAAGTGGACATCTCCATTCATATCTGTAATAGAAAATGGACCACAGGTTTCTAAGTATACCAACTCACCTGGTCTACTTGTCTGTAGCTTCGCTTCTTTCCATTACTGTTGAATCGTCTTGAATGTAACTTGCCTTTATGGAATTTTACACATTTCAATTCACGTTGAAGGTCTGATTTTCGAATCTGCAGTTTTCCCAATTTTGCGTGATGACATATCCCACTTTTTGATATTTATCAAATATATTATGCCAATCCCTCAATTGGTTTTCATTATCATAATTTTCATAGCCATCATCATCATAACAATCAGAGCTGCTTTGTTCTACTGTTTTATTTGAAGTATTTAGGAGTCCAGATCCACTCATCTCATCAGTTTGATATAGGTTATCACTCCCTCAAGTTCCCTTCGTGACTATTCGATCTCCTTTTAAAACGGTGCAGCTCTATCCTTCGAATTTCACCTTAACATTCGGATCCTGCGCTAGTTGACAAATGGATAGTAGGTTCTTTCCTATTCCAGGAACTACTTTGACCATTCCATAGTTCCCATGTTTCCTTTTTCTTTGAATTTATAGGTTCTGAGATCCGGCCGTCTTCAAATTTATTTCTTCTTGTTCACAGTTATCAAGAGAGTGACCATTTTTTAATAATATTGTGATGTACCAGACTCAATGATCCAGCTTCCCTTTTTGGTGGTATCATTGATCTTTACCATATATGCAAAGTCTCTTCCTACATCTTCTTTCATTAAATTTGACGCTGGAACACCACGTGCTGGAACACCACTTGATGGTTCTTTATTAGATTTTGGCTTTCCTGCCAGTCTCCTCCTGCATTATATGCTCTTGTGTCCTTTTTCTTGACACCAATGGAAAGTCCCTGTGAAAAACATATTTCTTATTTTAATCATACTTGCGTTGTCGTTCAGTGACATTTAGAGCCGTAGATGATTGACCTATTCTCTTTTGTCGCTCTAACTAAATAGTCGGATCGCCAACATCTTCAATTGACAATTGTTGTAATCTTGTGATTTTTTAGTGTATGAAAACACCTCACTTGATAAGTTGATCATTATTAACAAAGCTTTATACAAGTCAAGAAGTCCTCGTGTCATATGCCCCACTGGCGCGCCTACCGTATTTCAAACGACGTTTCACTCAGTCGATTCTCTGACGACTGTACTCTACGTCTGTATGATATTAGGCTCCCTGTATTTTTCATACGAATTGTGATAAGTTTCGTATGAATCATAGTCAAGGTGTTCTCGTCGATCGCTTGACATTAGGTCACGAGTGCACCCCACAGTGTGTCTAGTACTTCACCACCATTTAGTGCACTTAGTGATTGTACTGTTTCTGTTGTCAGATATTTGATCAGGTAGCTTTTGTGCTATCATTTCCTCTTTCATAAAGTTGAACTTGATCAACTCTTGCTCATCTCCCCTTTCCGATTCTAACTTTTCTTTCCGTTCCGCAAGAATACTTTCAGTATAGTCTTTCGTTTTCCAGCAGTACTGTAGTACTGATGATAGTCTTTTTAGACCATCTCATTATAAAAATGAAGTCCCCATAAACTAAATTCTTAGATCAATTCAAACTGCTTCAGTTCTCGGAAACATGACGCTATTCCAGTTTCATAATTAGCCATTCTTAGACGATAATAAAAAACAAGCAGAAAAAAGATAATATTGTTAGTAACTCCGTGATGATACTCAAATAGTTCATTAAATTTCTATATGCCTACACACTGGCGTCTGATACTCTTTATCAACCCAAACTGTAGTAGATGTTTTTTAACGTTAGTCATATTTGTCTTTTCCGAGTGTATTATTTTGTCTTTCCTTTCCTTGTTGAAGTCGGTAGTCGATGATATAGACCTTAAATCAGTTTCTCCTCAGTTTATGATTATTATCACCGTTCTTGGTACTTAGTAAGTTTTCCTTAATAATTAGCTATTACCGTCTGTAGTCCGCAGACATACTCTTAATCAGTTGGAATGTGGGTAAACCGTTAGGTTTCAAACGAATTGTAAATAGTCAATTATCTTTTGTAAAAAATGGTATATTTTATTATTCGCCCTTTTTATGTTGTTTGTTGACTTGTTCTTGTAAATTCAAGAACAAAAAAATCGTCACTGCTATTAAATGGGAAAATGAAAGGCTTTGGCGCCTCGACGGATGGCGGTGTTAATGTAAGATGTATGTGTAGACTTATGACAACACGTGTGATAACTGTCCTTAGATTACCCATACTGTAGCCTGTAAGTACAGTAATTAATAACTGAAAGAATAAAAAGGCTTACTTTTCCAACTTTTACAGATCAAAAAAAAGTAGTCGTTGTTACATGGTCACGCGGAAAATATTGGCCAGAAGATAGTTATTGGGCCGAGCGTCAGCTCGGCCCAATAACACCCGAGGGCCAATATTTCCCAAGGGATCATGTAACAACAATCCTGTCACCCGGAAAGTATTATAAATACACCTTTTTTTAATTTTTCCTCTATTTCTTTTTCTTCACCATACCAAAACGTTTATATTGGTTGTTCTTTGAACCCATAATTCCGCGGAGCATAGTGTCCATCATACCTGCTATACTGGACGGTTTTGGTGGCTGAATATTGACATAAATTTGACCGACACGACCTGATCAGAAAACTGTGGATCCCTTTGCAGTTGAGTCTGATAGGCTTCAAAAATTCGAGTATATAACAGCGGTGCTATAGTTGCGTCCAATATAACAATCTAAACGAGCAATTGACAAAACTTAGCCAATGGAGGTACTTGTTCCATTCCACTAACACTAATACTGCCGCCATTATCGACACCATTCCGACGAGCCAGTTGAGAAATTGCTTCCTAATCACAATCGAATCGTTCAAGTTTTCACATAAAAAATACCGTAAAACTGCCATGGTTTACACAAGTCCCACTTCCACTTGCAATACCTGTTCTTTAGAATATTGATATAAAACTAGAGCGTAATCTTTATGATCATCTGATCGTACGAAAGAACGCTGCGATAAATTATAATCATATACACGTGCTGCACAATGACCTACTAATGTATTCAGTTTCGGATGACCATGACGAGCAGCACCAAAGTCACATCGATCTTTAGTAGATGACCATGCCAGAGCTGCTTTGAGAAATGTTAAACGTTCACGTTGACCTTCGTCTGTTTGATTGTCTGCATTTGCATGAAATTCTGATGATAATGCTACAAATTTTGAAATCGACGAATCATCGATGGATAATTCATGAACGACGCAACGTTTGAAGGCTAATAGTGCCAATGTGAAACCGACTTCTGATTTTGCTTTTTTTCTTTTCTTCTAAATGAGTCTTACAACCGCCCAGAAGCGTTTCAAATTCATTTTTCTTCAGCAGTTCATGTCTTGCTTGTTGTTAGACGATGATGAATCATTCGACAAGCGTTCCGCGCCTTGAAAATCATAGTTCTGTAGGCTCGTATTGTATCGTAATTGTAAACTTTTCAATGAATTCATTGTCGCCGCTAAGATGATTGAAACTTTTGCTTCCTCACCGTTTCGAAAGGATCGAAGTTCGGATCGAGATTGAAGTACTAACTTTCCTTTTTACGATGCAAATTACGGGACGTTAAAAGATACAGTCCTCTTCAGAAAGATGCGTTTGGATCCTTACTTCAAACCACAGTCCTTGTCACACTGAAATTTTTACAAATACGCCTTTTTTCCCTCTATTTCGTTTTTCTTTCAACGTTGCGCTTTTCAGCAAAAGGAGACAAGAACAAAGACCCAAACAAAAAAAGGTGCAAACCATTCTGGAGTTGCGGCGGGGTAATAAACACATCCGATTACATGACGGAAAGTAACGAAGTAGAATTAATAATACATCTAAAAAAATATATGATTTGGTAAATTTCTAGTTTCACAATACCATTTATTTTTCTGTACTCCTTTTCAGAAAAAGGGAAAAAAACGTATACATCGGCAAATTTGGAATTGTTTCAAATTAATTCATTTTATAACCACATGCATTGACATTGCAATCAAAAACAATAATTTGTAGAAAGGCCAACCACATGTTACAAAAAATAAAAAACAATGTCCACATCAAGAAGTAACGAAACAAAGGACATAACCGAAGTAGCCCATGCAAGCGACAGCATACTTCAAAAAAATGAAGATGAGGACCTCAGCGACTTTGATTCTTTCAATAACATACCCGCCCAACAATTCCGAAAAAATCGTATAAATAATAATCAACCAAATTACAGAAATCAATTGCCAATATTTTTATACACGACAGAAGATCAAGGCTATGATGGACCATCGAACATATTCCCAGATCCAGCTTATCTACACGGACTTTCAATTTCTTCATCTACCAAAAAACTATCATCAGCCGCGAAAGAACTTTTTAAAGATCAAGCACCCCTCGGTACCAAAAATAGTGATGGAACATCTCTTAGGTCTTTAGAAAGATTTGTATGCCAAATAAAACAATCTGAAGAAAACGGAGCTCTTTACGAAATTAATGATTCACCAAAATTTTTCTCTGAAAAGAACATTATTAATCGCGCTCGACAATATATTTTTGCCGATATTAGTGGTGGTTGTTTTCCATTTGGATATTCAACCTGGTATCAATATCATCTGGAAAGGATTAGGTACATACTGATAGAATATATTACGCTCGCCAAGAAACAAAATGGTACAGAGTTTGGGGGAAATACATTTAAAAGTTATGTATTGGGTGTTTCTGGTGATTTTCGAGATGAATGGGGATACAGTTTAGACTAATTGAAAGGTACTATATTCGGTCATCCTGAAGAAGGTATATTGAAAGCAGTAAATGCTAGATCTTGTAAACTTCAGTCTATGGTAAATCACTCCGTTAGTCATAATTTTCTTTCAAAACAAGACGTAATTCAAATGTATAACTCCAAATCACTTCCCCCATCACATGCTAGTGGTTTCTTAACAAGAAATGTTTTTAATTGGTTTGTCACCTGGTTTCAGACCAACTTCTCTGGCCACGATTCAACTCAGCCAATTTATAAAAGTTAAGATTCGCAATGAAATTGTTTGGAAAATTACTGGTACAATGGGCTCCTTATATGGTTCTTCTAAAACAAGTAAGGGGGTTTGGAATTCTTTACCTGAGAAGCCACATGAAGTTATTTTTCTTAATGAACTATCAACATGTGATTCTAATATTAACTTTTACAAAGATATTGATAATTAGATGGAATTGCGCATGAAATTACAAACAGACTGCATAAGATTTTTATGGGTATTAGTCATGTTAATTGTACAGATAAGTCACGATTTTTAATACGTCAGACTACTCATAAGAACTATTTTAGCACTCTGGTAAAAATTCATGTATTCGAGAAAATATTTCTGGGATGGTGATAAAGGGTGGGTTAATATTCATGGTTTGAGAGCATCATTGGTTACTTCTATTTTCGAAGAAGGACATTTAGAATAATCATTATCCCAACTAACAGGACATCGCCGAGTAGAGTCACTCAGACGATATCACCACTTGCGGGGTAATATCGGACTGCAGCAACAAAGGGATGTTTTAGGTGAGCCGGAGGAAAAGAAGGCCCGTATTGATGATGTTACAGTTCCTGCTCTAGATAATATCCTCCCAAATATTTCCAAAGAACCATCTTCTTTAACTGGTAATGTCACTTCCGAACGCTATGACACCAATGCATATTTGAATCAAATCGCTCAATTTGGGAACATTCTGGGTGGAATTGTCAATGTTACCATTAAAGTACAGAAGGGAGAATCATCAAATTCCAAGTGATGTGATCCGCGACCTTTGTCCCGTCTACGATTTTCGTTTCAGAAATGGTCCAATCAAAATGTATTTTTTGGATCCAATCTTCTTCCTGTCATGTTTTGGCTTACATTATAATTGAATGCTTTATTTTTTACCCTACCTTTCCTATTGACTTCCATATCATTTACAAGGACCCATCAAAATTTCAATGGCATTTTAATAAACATCAAAGATATCAGTTCATCCCGCCCGGTGGGAAATATCTGGTATTTTCCTCTCCTTTATCCATATTTCCCGGCCATCCGTGTGACAAAGAAAATTGTTTGACCTCCAAAAACATTTTCATTCCTTTTCGGGAACACAACTCACAGACGTAGCAGGTACAGACTGTCAGTGGGTCTGAATCTGCTACCGAAACGTATTTCAAACTGAATAACATGTACAGAGCAGTTCTATCACCGTTTCCTAGTGTTTATTTGATTCCTGGTCACGTACATATTGTCAATCGGTGCGATGGTTACGCTGAAGCAGTAATGAAGAGGAATCTGAAGTTTTAATTTTTCAATCATCAGGTAATACTATTGTATGTAATGAATCATCTTAAAATGGTCAATATGCAAGTCGAAGCGTTTTTCAATTTTGGTATACCAAAATTTAAAAACGGTTCATACCACGATCACTATAGTGATGATGTTATTAATAGCTGTGCACATGATTCTGCTGATAGATTATGACAATATGATTGATCAAGCAATCGAAATGACGGTAAAATATAGCTTTCGATGGTGTTGTAATGAATGACTTCTTGAATAATTTCAGTAGATAGTGTATAAAAACAGGTAGAAAAATTTTAAACATGAAAATGAAGTAATGAATAGATTCCAGTAAAAGTCGTGATATGAGAACACCCTTTTTGCGGATTCAATGTGCCATTTTCAAATCTGACGACTGCCACAGTCGTCAGATTTTAAAATGGCACAAAAATTCATCAAGTATTTGATTTTCAATACGGTATTCAAAATCTAAGAGCATGTTTACCGGTGTCTTTGATTTGTAAATTGTGAAAAAAATAGAGATTTTCAAAATAAAGGCAGAAAAATGTAATTTATCGAGCTGTACTTTATTCGCATCCACAAATTTTAAAGATACGGTCGTCAACGACCGCAAATTCTGCAAAATGTGGTCGTGGACGCCCGTATCTTCAAAAACCATCCGTATTTCTGAAACGGATTAATTGGCCACTGGACCAATGGGAGAGCGACGAATGGCAAAAGGAGTGGGTTTAGAATTTTGTTTCCTTTACGAGAACGCGAAACGACTTGTTCCTTGCCACCACTCCGTCCCCTTGAATTAAAAAGCGATTGAAGTGCACCGCGCAGCTTCATTCTTTCGATCCAAAATCCTACCGCCAACTCATTCACTCCGTTGCTATCCGCCTCGGTCGATATCTGGTCCACCTCGTTCGCATAATTTATGGGTCTAGGAAGCGGTTGGAGCGATGTTTTGGAATTTAGAGTCGGCCTCCGTGAAGGAATGATTCTTGTTGCTGGCTCGTATGCGCACATCGTTCTCCTCTCACATACCTTCATCACCGATACAGGGCAGGGATCCATTGAGAACCATCATAGCAATGGCCTCGTCGATTGCGTCGCTTTCGTCGCTGACGTCGTGGAGCGACATGATTTCCGGGTCTTTCTGAATTCACAGAAGGGACGGTGACCTACTTCAAAACAATCTGTACCAGTGATGTTACTGAGAGAAAATTAAAGATAGCTTTCTGATGTGTCTCAACGAAATACAGAAATTTTTCTGCACCCAATGAAACTTTTCACACGTAAAGTAAAGATAAAAATAGAACAACCGGTACCCATGCTCTAATACTTGATGAATGTTTCCAGCACATTACAAATTAACTTACCGCTACACTGTTACATTACGGCACTACTTATCCACGTGTGTCGTAATCCACCTACTTACTGAATAGCTCACTACAGTACAGTAGGTGAATTTGAAAACATTTTGACACACAGTGTATCATCACGTATTATTGAAACTAAACAAGCTGTTACGGCGATTTCTCGCTATGCATAAAGGGTTAAAAACATTTGTGTACGATACTCAAAGAAATTCAAATTTTCAAATAAAAATCCGATGAGAAGACAGACTACTGTGCGTTTTTCTCCAATTTTACCTAAAATTGTGACATGTTTTTGTTGGTAGTTATGATGTTTAACTGCCAGAGGGTGTTGTGCTTTATTTTCTTATACATAATTTAAGTGAACTGTTGACGTATAGATTTCATCGTCACCGACACGCCGCCGGACTTGATCACGACGAGTGATTAAGGGAAATTATTCTTGTGTTATCGCTACCCGATAACCGAAAAAGCGGCAAAAAATCTTTAAATTTTCAATTGATTAAACTTCTGGGTTTCAGATCAACGAAATAGAAACTAAATAAAGAAAGATAAGTTAACCTAGTTACCATATGTTTCAAAATTATATGTAAAGACATGTGGACTAATCGTCTTGTTTACAGGGACTCAAAGAGGTTCGCATTGGTTCGAGACTTCAACTATGGGTGTTCAACTTCTAAGATGAAATTGTGCAGAAACTTCTCCGTCAGTACTTTCATCAAGATCATCATTCCATTTATAGTATATAATCACAAGCATTAGCAACAAGGGTTCTAGAGAGAAACAATCATTGGAAGCTACATCTGAACAGAAAATGCTAATTACAAAATCGCGGGAAGATGACAACAAAATACTTGCAAAACTTTATCTTGTACCTTTTTCATCAGCTAGAACTATCCGTTCCAGTACCGCTGTTATAGAAAATAACAAGTGTAGTTTATTGGATATATACATGCCGATAATAAGAACCACTAATGTCTCTCTAGAAGAAAATCCTTATGAAACCCTTGTAATGAAGTTACAATAATTATCCAGAGAATACATTGGTGATCATATGTTTCCCAGCAAAGACAACGAAAAGTAGGAAATACAACGTCTGCACTAAGAACTACTGAACATTGAAACGTAAAATTAAAACGATAATTCAAGGGTCGGTGCCACTGGTTTTTAACAGTTGGACACATTATGTCCCACTTCAGAAGAAAAATGAAGGAGGAGTCTAGAATTTTAGAAATGAAGCCAATAATTCTAAAATCGTAGACGAAAGTCGTCATGACACGAAAGATTTCGTGTTCACAATTATTGAAAGCAAAAGGAGGGCTTTAAGTAAATAATTGGAAGAAGGGATTGTGGACTGATGGGCGTCTCATCATTTTATGAATGAAATTAGTTGGCTTCATAATGATTGCAGGGAGTACACAGGAACTGTGACGACTCCTGGAAATTAATGTCTGGTAATAAATGGCAAAGACGAAAATAGAAATTACGTGTATGTAAAACTTGTCCTCAAAACGGGTACAAATCTACTATTAATTTGCCCATTTTAACCAGAAACAATATCACAAACGAAATATTCAAACATGCTAATAGTATCATTAAAATTGGCAAAAATGTAATCGCTATTGGCCGCTGAGTAGGGGATAACTTATATCTCATCTACAATAAAACAGAACAAAAGTCCATAAATATGTTGAGAAAAGTGATGAGAAATGATAATATAAAAGAGGATGATCACGGTGACTCGGAATCTATAAGCAAAAGTCAGGAAAATTATTATGAAAATTGCAATGAAACTCACCCATTGAGAGATTGGAATAGGTTTTATCATTATCATAATTCAATATAAAACATCTAGTACGATTTGGAAGAATTCCCATATCCCTAATGGATTTAAGAAACAATTAAACTGCGTAATATGCAGCCCAGAGGAAAAGTCGCATGTAATTGATTGGATATCCCTAATGTTTTAACGTCAACTTAACTTGACGTAGGGAAGAAAAGGGAAATGCCCGAAATTTATTTGTCCAGTTAACTTAACGCTACAGGGAATTTGTATACCACGGCGGGGATGACATAGGTGAGGGAATGAAGGTATATGATTGGGTGGGCGGTGAATGACGAAATTGAATATTCAAAATATCTGATTGTGTGGTTCCTCTTCACGGGACAGGCCGCTTCAATTTATTAATTATTTGGCACAACTCATGACCTGTGATTTCTTGAAAATTTTAATTAAATTAATTTGAAACCCCTTTTTTGTCATCCCAACGACTCATTTTCCTCATCTCAAACAGCGTACCCCCATCTCATCAATTTCTTCCATCATCCAAAACAATGCAGTCAGCTCTACCCACTCCTTAACAAGGCCCATTTACCACGCATGGATTTTCTGCGCAAGCGGCTGAGGGTTTTCAATGTACCCCTGCTGCTCTGGGAAGAGAAAAACGTCGGGCCGGTTGACCTGGGGGTGGTGGAAGAGGGAGAAGACGAGGGGTGGGTGGAGCGGGACGTGCGCGTGGGCGGGGTGCGCGAACAACGGAAATCCATAACAACATCACCCGAAACTTTGCAACAATGTAAAGCGGTAAGCCGACCTGGAAAAGCGATAAGGAATTTTCAAAGTCGGTGTTAGACGAGCGAGCGCGGCGTTTTGCTATTGCGGTGGTGCTAAATTGGAACGATGAATTGGAAGAAAAGAATTTAAACAATGACAAGTCATCATTTTCCATATTGTTCCTGGAGCCGCTTGTCCACCGATGTGTGGAATGAATAAACCAACGTATCTTTCTTCAAAATCTCAATGACGATGCCGTGACAAAGTCGGGTTTTTACAGGCTTCTAGCACTGTTTTTGAGACCACATACGACAGGCTATTCAATTAAAAAACAAATTCCGACTTACTAACACATAGCATACCCCATCTTCCATCTGTTCAGCGTATGCGTTTTATTATGGGAAACATTATGGCCTACTCTCCTACAATGCGCGTTGAAGAATTTTCTGGTACGTTGAATTCAAAAAGAGATGAGACGCAACATTTCTGTGAATTTAAATCGTTGGCTTTTCGTGATGTGAAAAAGGTCTTCCTGATACCATTGTATCAATTCCGAACTTTAGACGGCGACATTTTCGGCACTCGTGCAAAGGATAACGCCGTCAAAGTTTTGAGTCAAATTAAAGCGGATGCCGAGGGGCACGTGCTCGACAGTGTGTATGATGCTCTTTTCCACATAATCTTGGACATAAGGTATCAGAGAAGAGGAGAGACAATAATAGATGAGACAAGAAAGCTAATGTACAGGAAAATGGAAGGTTGTGGTGAGGTGGCCAAAAATCCCGCTATTATAACAGCTGATCGTGGTTATGGTAGGGAGGATATTGTTGATGTTCTAAGGGAATTTGGTGTGACATCTTTAGTACTGATGGCAGACAATTTAATACGGAGTCACCCGTTTGTTGGATCATCCTACCTAACAGTAGGCAGAGATGAGCCGGTATGTGAGGAAGGGACAACTGGTAGTAGCAGTAATTAACTTGATGGTGGATCAAGCGGTGGTGTTGAGACAGCACTTGGAATTGAATCGGTTCATGATTTTATAATTAATTACTAGGGGGATCGTGGACATGCATGCATTTTTCAACGCTGTGTCATGGGAGGGAAGACAGTAATGTCATTTCAGGTGCAGTTGGTGAGCCTCACGGAGGTCCTTACTATAAAACACTTCGGTTTTGTATGATGTACCCTCTCACCTACATTGAAAATGGAATCACTGCGTTTATAGTACTAAATGGGACGCGGGATTTTGACATCTATTTGGAATGAGTGTCGACAATCTTGGACAAACAGAAAGGGAAAATGGGGAAGAAAAATGGTCTGTTTAAAGTACATTGAAGATCAATTGCACGGTATTGAACAGGGGACAACGCTTCTCTGGCTTGTTTATACTTCATCAATTTAGTGTCACTGGGACAAGCGTAAGTATTTTAATGCTCCATGTTGATCGTATTCGTCAGCATATGGGAAAGGAAAATTCCCACAGAACCCATCCTCAGAGGACTTAGTTTGAATGGTTGACTACATTATGTGAGTCGTGCTTTAGTAGGAAAAGAGGTTCAGAGGCGATGATGCTAGGGACCGCCAACGAGTTCGCAGTTCTAAGCTCTGTTCGAAAGAGACTCTGGTTGAAGTGTGTATTTGAGGTTGGAATGCTTGGTTCTAAATTTGATAATGGTTGGGATTGCTCTCCTGACGGTGTGATAGTGCTGGAATTTACGAATGTTCCAGAAATGGGGTTTTCCTGTTAGGATTTTATTGGTATTGACGTGGGAGGTGTTAAATACCCACTTGTTGTTTTGGAAATCAGGACTTCTATTTCACGCCAAGTTTTGGCAGAACGGATTGGATACATCCAACAGCCAGCTGCATTTGAAATCAAAAAACCCCCATTTAAAACTACATACCTCACGAGCATTTTTGTCAATGCTTGCAACAGATGATGGTAACGAATTTAAATGTTGCTGTATACGATTCCGCTACTGAAACGGTGGAAATACGTATTCTAATTATTTACAGTGCCCCATCCTTACTTGTGAATTTAAGATCATGTATCTTCCCGATTGTGTTTCTTCTGTTAAGATGGGTACATGATTTTGGTGACGTCACAGCTTACGCTACGGAAACGGACAAGGAATTTATCGAATTGAAGATTCTGTTTTGGAGAATAATCAATTATCAAGTAGTACAACACGGTCCCCTTCCTCCCGTAAAGTTGTTCAGACACGGACTTCTGGCCGTATATAGAAAGACGAAAGGCGGGGTGGATGGGGCAGCGCAGTTCCGAGCAATAATTCGATCACGAACATCCCATGAGAAACTGGAAAGCAAACTGGTAACCCAAACTATGAAAATCCTCGTATTTAGGGTTTCGTCTCATGACTACTCAACGCATGTGCCCACTTACTGACCACTCCTGGTGATTTTAAAAGTCTGGGCACATTTCGCAACAATCTAAACCATTTTAAATGCCTCCGGGACTTCCTATATGACATTACAAGAGTTTTGTAGCTACGCTGATTCGTTGGACATCGCTGCTGATCGAGATGATTCTACATCTCAACTAATAGTGAGTGTAACGAAGGCCTTGCAACTGAGGTTTCAAGAAAATTGAGTGCGGAAGTATAGGCTACGGTTCTTCAATTAAGTTTCTGGTATCAAGCTTCGACTTCAGGTCAGTAGTCACGTACCTGTACAATGCGACAAAATTCAATACTGTGCATTGTGCGGGTCAATGAAAAAGACCGTTCCTTCTCAACGGCGTGGATATTCTAGAAAGTACAGGTACGAAATTCACTGTGCCGTTATGAATTCGTAAAAGGGGTCTTCCAGAAACATCGTCTGTATCTTTCATTCCTAAAATATCCTAAATTCGCCACCGTTTTTAGGGCCAAAACGTCTCAAATATCATTCGGGTTTATTAGAGACCACTTTAGTGGAACTTTGGGATTGTTTTGTACTGAATTTTCCAAAGTATAATTGAAATCATCAGATTATAAGCAAAAAGAAATTGAAAACACTTTGACATGTCGAATTGGAGTATCATCAATATCATTTTCGATTGTTTCTATGAAGTAGCAAAAACATTTTGCACTCACTTTGATTTATTTATTTTATCCTTCGTCAAAACTATTATGAAAATTTTAAACCATAGTTAAAAATATTATGTGTTTTATTTTGGGATGAATGGTATTATATTTCTGTCAGCGTAATTTGAAGATATCAAATAACGTCAAAAAGATTTTTGGTTCTTTTTTTGATAGAATGTCGTTGTGTTTTTCCCAACTCAATTTGAAAGTTTCAAAATATTGTCAAGAATAGGTTTCATGCGCTTTGGGTGGAGAGGAATGATTGTTTCCCAAAAGTAATTTAAATTTTCAAATAATGTCAAAAAATGTTTGCTCATGGCAATCATTTTTGCTTTCGCAGTAGTTCTTGATTCGTGCCCCGTTCTCACTGGTGTCACCTGTTCCTTTTTCTCTTGTATTCTCGCGTGAGTGAGTTGAGTTAGATGAATTCTTGGAATATAATGTTGCCGCTCTTACTGGTGTGAGCATCTACGACTAATTGAATACAGGAGGTTCAGTGCTGCGAGAGTTCTTGAAACATAATAGCAGTGCTGGTCTTGGGAGCGGAGGTGATGAACTGTACACTAGATGTGAAGCTGGAATCGAAGGAGCTGAATTCAAATCTAGATGCTTCGACGACACTAGCGTATTTTGGGCAGCAGTAGGGCGGTGAATATGGGATAGTTGAGCTAGTGCTTTTAAAACATGTTTTCACTGTGCCAGGAGAGCTCCTGAAGCCTTTTGGTAGTGTTGTCGTTAACGTGATAGGTTCAATTGATTTTGTGACATTTATCTTCCGCTGTCTCAATGGTTTAGGTGTACTTAAAGTTGTGTTTGCTACCATTTGGCTGCTGTTGTTGACAGATGATGATGGTACAATATGTGTTGCCTTTGAAACATTTTCCGCTTTGTCGCTTGTAGTTTTGTTCTTGTCATTTTCATCATTCATTTTCGCTTTTCGCTTTTACTTTGATCTATTTCCTTTCCATCTATAAGAACTGCCACTTCCTTGTACCATACCAGACAAAATAACGTCCATTAACATTCCACTATCATATCATCTCCATCGGGATCAACAAAGTCTTTAGCATCTGAAAAAAAGGAAAAATCCACTGATGACCCATCTGACTTGTCAAAGTGTTGCATTTTGACTGTTTTTGAACCACTACCATTACCGTTACCAATAATCGTTGGTTTAGCTGCGGTGAACTAACTGTTCGAACTCTTCGTGATTTTCAGACGGCGTAATCCGTCAACTAGACAATATTGAACGTATTTCGCTATCAATTCAGAACACTTTACCTCAACCTCTTACTGAATCAGATTATGAGGTTCCGAGAAGGTCGTCTAGTCGGTTCCGTGCTCCGAACATGACTCCCGAGGTAGTTACAGATTCGGATGATGGACTTGAACCGAGAAGGTCACAACGGATCCAAACTAATTCGAGATAAAGTGTGTATATGTTTATCATATTTGAGACCCCCATTTCATTGTTTTCAAAACAATTAAATGGGGGTCTCGAGCCCCAATAAGTTATTGATTTTCACAATTCTCGTTTTATGAGAATCTAGCATCCGTAGCACCGTCATACACATATATTTCGCCAAGTTAACTCGACGAAGAGAAATTGCCACTTTTCCACCCCCTTTTCACTCAACTTCCTAAAGTCGTATCTTAGAATTGAAAAGGATAAATGCGCTTTTCTTTTTCATAACGGTTTGTTCAACTCGAGACCTTATTTTTTGTCTAGTTCCCATACATGACGTCTGTTATTTCGGATTCTGTCGCCTCAAACTTTTCGCCAAGTTAACTTGACGACTATTTGACATTAAGGATATAAAAACGACCTAGACTAAACTTTTCTGACACTTGTAGACCGTTTTAGATAGATGTGTAAACAGCGACGTGTATTTTTAGACTTATATGTACTATTACTACTCACGTCTGACATCGAGCTTCTGGATGATGGCTAAATCGCAAACAATGAGACACCTACAAAGCTTCAAGTCCTTTCATGACAATACGTTTATGTAGCATGCAGACTACGAGGAGCAATATGGGAACGGAGTATGCATTAATAAAAATCCAAGAACTTTTCGAAGTATAATAAGTGGATGTGAGAGTGTATGAGAGAAAATCTCACGCCAGAAGGTGGCCGTGGTCATCCTACAGTACCAATGTTTGTACTATATTAATTTCAATCATTTCTTTGAGGGTTCGTTTGGATTCTGTTCTGTATGCTTCGTTCATTTCCGGTCAGTGCATCTATCTAACCTACACTGAAAGAAAAAGATAGTTCTGTGGTTTCTTAACTTTTTTATCTTCTCACCGGTACGACCAATGTACTGGGCCTTATATATCCATTTGGTTCATACTCATCACCACCGAGTAATTAGTGTGTAAGTGATTAACATATTATGCCATATGACTATTGTAGTGTACACTATGATTTAAACCACGACAGTGTATGATTTAACCTAATATGATACTGTACTACACCTGCTGCACCGATATATCTTTTTGTAATCTTAACACGCCGCCACGAATGAAAATCTTTGAAATAAGTTTTCATTCGTATATGACATTTCAAATATTGACATTTGGAAATATGATTGATTATTTGAATTCGGTCATACAAATTAATTTGCTCGGTGTTAGTCTGTATCTAAAAATCGTGATAAAACAGATTGCTTCGGCTGCACCTTAGTTAGAATTAATTAATTTCTCCTCACGAACAATTAGTGTGGCTGTCTCACCGTCATCAGCAATG
>JAULBU010053349.1:0-12522 GCA_032358235.1 Odonthalia washingtoniensis | reverse complement strand
AAAGCAACTGAAAATGTTGAGTTTTCATGGACGAAGTAGTGAACTCAAAAGAAGTGTTACATGTTGCGGTGCGGTGGCGGTGAATTAGGTTGTCAACAATGAATACAACTGAGGAGGAAGCTGATGAGAAACGTTTGGCGCAGTTTTCGTCGTGTAGTACAATTTGCATCTCTACATCTCAACTACTATTATAAATAATGTCAACTATCCGGTAAATACTAATTATTTACTAATTAATTAATTTTTTTAATTAAAAAAAACTAATTTTAATCTCATTTTTAAAAAAAAATGTGATTTAAATTTTCTTTTTTTTTTAAAAGAGTGATTCTATATTAGAACAAACAAGTTGGTAACACGTTTTTTCAGAATGGAAATAGCTATTCCGTCGGGCGCGCACGGCCGATTATGATGAAAATAGGCTTGTTTGAAAGCTGAGTTACTCTCTGTTGATACTGCGAAGTCTTAAGATAAAACAATAAACACTTCTAATATAGAATCACTCTTAAAAAAAAGAAAATGAAATTAGTATAATTATTGATATTTAAGAGAGACTATGTATAGTAACCGGCAAGTACAGTGCTCAAAGCTTTAACATCGCCGACCTGCGATACATCATTCGATTTTTACGAAATTTACATCAATGTAAAGGAGACGTTTTTCCTAAAGTATAGAAAATGCCAGAATAATCGAAGAAGCGAGTGCGAAAAGTTGTTTGGAACAGAAGTCATTTTATGTATGTCAAAATCGTGCTCATAAGTAAATAATTGTTGAACTAGAAACATAAAAATTTTATGTCTACTTACTGAACTTTAATTTCAGTAAGTAAAGCACGTGTAACATTTTTTTTAAGAAATGCCAATGAAAAACAACGACATGTACGTTACCGCCAATGTATTTTGTACATTTAGAGGTTACCAAAAATATAAATTTTTCTGACAAAAATATAACAAAGTATAAAACATGGGTATTTGTGGCATTTGTGTACATTAAATTACAGTCATGTTGTTGAAGTGCGTAGAGCGAGATTTTACATACAACACACGTGACACGTGACAGTATTAGTAAAAAGCCGAATTGATCAATTGAAAGACGAGTCCGCATTGAATTGAAGTATGAACACACATGGGAAAAGGCTCGAAGGGCGAGCGGCACCAACTGACACGACGGCGAGCGCATTAGCAATAAAGTCGCATGCACGGCGATACGGCGCGAAGCATCAACGAGCGGACGGCAGATAGCGAAGGTCACGGGAGCGTGTTGAGAGACGGGAGTGGAGGGCTATAAGAATGAGGAAGAACCTCATAGTAAAGACGTGTGAACAGAGGGGAACACAGAGAGAGAAAAAGGCAGATGCCGACTACATTCGTTCCTAGTCTTCGCATACCAGATACCAGACAATAGCATACTCAGCCTTCTGAAGGGAATCACATCTAATTTACTGTAACGCCAAAAATAGCTTTTGCACAGTTATGGGCTCATAGGCTCTCTTATCAGAGGCAATTAGGCATCACAACAAAAATCCAATGAATCAGCCGAAATTCCTAACAGTCGTCTCAAGCAAGTTAGTATACCGCGGCACCCTTGGTCTTTGGATCCGAATGATCAACGGATGTGTCGAGGTTGACATGAAGCATAGGACTATACTGGGAAGTGTAGGACATATAGTTTATATGGCGTGCGATGATCTGTCTAAGGAACTGCTAAAACAAAACGAGAAGTCAGGCTCGCTGAACATAGACGGCGATGCCGATGATGTCACCTGCACCAAGCTTATGGAATCAATTATTAATGCTATTGCTAAGGATACGCTGAATGAAGCTATGGTTCGCGAGGTGATATTGCTCTCAGATATTCAGATATGCAAAAGGAATGACTCTGAAACAGTTCCGACATTCGTAAACAGGTATAAAGGTGCAGTAACAAGATATGTGAATCAGACAGCGGAACTGAACAAATTTGCTGATCGATAATTTGCTATTATAATGATGCGTAACGCAAAAGTAACATCGCATACGATGAATGCTATAATATTTCAATTAAACACTAGATTTAATTCCAATAAACAGGCAGGATCGAGTGTGGTGATATCTCTAACAGCCAAAGAGGGAGTTTATATCACGGGATTGCTAAAAAATTCAGCTCAATAATCCGATGAATCCATTAGCAAGATTATGAAGAAGATAGAGATGGAAAGCGAAAAAGAATCTGAATGGACTGGGTGCATCTTCAACATGAAATATGCTGCATAAGTCCTTATAACAAGTGAAGTAGGAAATAGTACCTGAAAGCACAGCGATTAAAAGTGAATCGATTTTGAAAAGAGAACGATTTCATACGTACCGCAAGATATACGGGTGACAGAATCCAGAAGATAAAATCTGAGAGCAGGTGCAGAGGATGCGGCGAGAAGAGGAACTTGTTCCGTGACAGATCGGAGTATATTGTAAAGGTTCAAGAGAAAGATAATTCATGGAGAGCGGATGGTGTGCATGAAGATCGCACAAGCCAAGATTATAATGATAAAAGATACGATGATGAGGATAAGAAATTTAGTGCGTTTTTTCGTCCAGGGGAGAAGTAACGCGCTATACTGACACCAACCAGATGCCGGATGAAGGCGCGGCAACTTCAACAGGAATGATCATTAATGCGGTGAGGCTATGCGACGCCGTGAAAATTCAACTAAGGCTACGAACACCAAGGCAGGAATACAAGCACGGATGGGGAGCGGAGTGTCTGGATGCAAAATACATAACATGAACATGGAACTTGATGGTACAGGATGCATACGGAAAGCAGACCGTTATTGTGGGGAATGGATCCCCGTTGATCATTGGACTGGACGTCAAGCGATATGAAGACACTCTAAACAGAGGGAAAACCCCAGAAATCGTTTTTAGAAGACCATCTGACACAAGTGACAGATCATTCCGTTCATACATTTCACAGGATTCAGAAGGTAATGATATAATCCGGTTTGAGCTTACACCACATAAGAATATGAAGGCGAGTACATTGATGAGTAGTGGTATGAAAAGGCGTGACATTTCGATAGTTAAAAGGATGCACCGACTAATGCATGCCACTTAGGACAAGATGTAAACGATATTTACAGATGCCTCCATGTCATTCGAAATAATTGAGGGTGCATGTGACAAGGTATTCCAAGCATGCGACATCTGTGCGTCGAGCGGCAGACCGCGCCACTCAAAAAGATATCTCTATCTCATATTAATGAGGCTTTTAATGAAGAGCTACAGGCGGACATCATGGTGGTATATGTTAAGGAAAAGAAGTATTTTGTTCTCAATATTGTCGATGTGGGTACACGGTACGGTGAAAGGCTGATCACTTAATATAGAAGTGCTGCACACTTGATGGAGATGATGAAAAACGAATGGATATTCCACCATGGAGCACCAAAACGGTTTGTAACTGACCCAGAATTTTGCAAGCCTTTTTTTGAGAACTTCCTTAGGGCACATGGAATAGAATTGAAGCCGCTTCCTGCACGTGCTTCATATAAGAACGGACGGGTCGAGAGGAATAATGGTGTTTTTAAAGCTGTGCTTAAACGCATTGAGCGAGAGAGAACCGACGCGTCGGCATCGACTATAGTTGCACGAGCATCATTCCTGACGAATATGTTCCACGGCAATTCCATACTCAGCGCTTTTCAACTAGCTCGAGGTTACGCCCCATCTATTCTAAGCATACCATCAGCAATGGTTACACATGACCTTTCAGGTGCGCATATTGAAACAGTTGCAACACGTGCACTTCAAAAGGCAATGCATTCAAAAGACAATAATGTGGAACCCACGTCCTCATTTGAAAATGGAGACCACGTGTGGGTATTTTTTAAGACGTCCAAGGAAAATGAGAGAGTTCGGCGGATAGAGGCGAGGGTGTTGGAAACGTTAGTGAATGGAGTAAAATGTCGTCGTACTAAGAAGGGGCCGCCTATGACAATTGCATATGAGCACTTGCGCGTAGGACCAAAAGGGGACTTAGAGAATGACTTTTTTAGGAAATCATTAGAAGAAGAACTATATATGGAAGAGCTTAACCGTAACATCGACAGGCCGGATACGGGCAAAATCGACGAAGACAAAGTCACACCTGTGACAGAGGAGATACGCGTGGATGACAGTATGGTGGATAAAAGCATTGCAGGTGGGGTTGTAGAGACACCAGTTATCGACGACCCACCTCCAAATCGCGCACCATCACTCAAAGAAACAATTATGGAAGACGTCTTTGGATACTACGAATATGAGGCAACTCCGTTGAAGAGCATAGCCTCGCTCATGTCAACTATGGCTACAGGTAGTCCTGAGAAGGATATGGGGGACATTTCCACAAACGGTCCGTGTAACGGAGAGGAGCTGATGTCAGATGAGCAGCATGTGTTGGACCACGTATACAGCGTTGTCGGAAGCGAGCAGGTGACGAGCAAAAGGATGGAGTTGTACAAAAGCTATTTCTGGCCATACAGTAAATTAGATGTGATTCCCTTGAGAACGATGAGTATGTTATTGTATCGTATGCGAAGGATAGGGGCAAATGTATTCGGCATCTGCCTTTCTCTTTTTGTGTTCCCCTCCGTTCACACGTCTTTACTATGAAGTTCTTCCTCACTCTTATAGCCCTCCACTCCCGTCTCTCAACACGCTCCAGTGACATTCGATATCTGCCTTACGCTCGTTGATGATTCATGCCATATCAAAGTGCATGCGAATTCATTTCTAATGCGCTCTTTATCGTGTCAGTTGGTGTCGTTCTTCCTTCGAACCTTTCCGCAATGTGTGCTCATACTTCAATTCAATGCGGACTCATCTTTCAATTAATCAATTCGGTTTTTACTAGTACTCTCACGTGTCACATGTGATGTATGAAAATCTCGCTCTACGCACTTCAACACTCCCCCTAATCGTCAATATATTCAAGAGATCGATGATTACTCTACCCATACTCATCTATCGCTGTCAACTGAGAATGATCTATGTGATGGAAGTTGCAATCGTCCGTTATGAGCAATCGGGTCAAAATCTTCTGCGATTGTGAACTCCGCTTGGTCAGCGCATCGGCAATGTTCACAGCACCTTGTATGCAACGGATTACGTTAATTTATTTGGATTCAAATGAGTCGCGTATACGCTGTACATTCTGCAGAAGACGATAGTTACGACCTTCATGCAGGGTTGTGACCGTGTCAAAAAGTCCCTTCGAGTCGACATCTAGTTCATGAGTGAATGTCTGATTCGGAAAGATCGATGCCATCCCCATCTTCAAAATTGTATCCCCTGTCATCGCCTCCATACAGACAAGGATTTAGGCTCCGTAAGAAGAATGACATATTCGACGCTGGCGCATGCTTGCACTGTCAATGATGTGGTACATGATTCATTCATCCGATTTTTAATTGTAGCTAATACCGTTGATTATACCAGTTTGGTCGTACTCCGCACTTTGCGTGACATTGAATGCTGCGTCTGAAAATGATGTGATTACGACCTTGGTAATATCTTCCGGAGGTGGCCTAAATGTGATACTGGCACACATTTCTTTTGTTTCTTCCAGCATTCCATTATCCTGAAGGATGTCCTCCATTTTTAGCATGGGAATCTTCCGTTGCATCCATGAACCAATGAACTAGGCCTGCGGGACTGCACTCGAACCGATCCATACAAACGCACCTGATAGCGATTGAAATGCCTTAATTACTCCTTCATTGGCGCTTTCTAATCTATGCTTTTTTTCGTTCCATCGATTAATCTATTTGATTCATATCACGCAATTATCTCTCCATAGATAGACGGATTGTCCCATCTTTTTCCTGGTTTATTTCACTGCCGTTGAACTTGATCCCGTAGCCTAGAATTGCCTTACTTATTGGGAAGCGTTTTTCGATAAGTTTGATAAATAATTCTATCTCTGCAGTTGAGCTGCCCATTAATAAGTCATCCGTCACCTTGGAAATTATCATTTTGATCTTACCATCGCCGTCTCTTTTTATAAAAAGTTGGGGAACTACGAATACCACTGTTCATATCATTTATACATGTATAACCTTGTTTTTTCTGTAATTATTAAGTCTGTTAAACCTTGGAATGTGAATATCTTCCTTTCCCTCTCTTTCTTAAGATATGTTTCTTGGATCTTGTGTAATTTCCGTATGATAACATTACCCATCTAAAAAGGTCGAAAAATCGGAAGTAACCCAACTGACTCTTGAAGTCCCTTGCATTACCGAATGCGGCGTCCGATAACACTACCATTTTTATTGACATCATGTTCATTTTTGTGGAAGTTTAATCCCGTACCATCTGTGTTTTGTAATAGTTTAATAGCTTTGTTGAAGTTTTTCATCTCGTTTGCAGTTGTTGGATCTTTACCGGGTGCCAGTAATTGGACGGCGGTGCACATTTCGGGCCTGCAGCAGACGCCTATATACTGTGCTAAAGCTCTGGAGCTAGTGAACGCTGCTTGTGTTTTTGGATGTATAAGTTTCTTGATCTTGTCCCTTTGATGGACTTTTATCACGCCGTATGGTGATCCTTGTATTGTAAGTCCGTTGAAGATCACAGGTGTGTCTTGGATAAATATCCGTTCCTTATATTTAAACTGTGTTGATTCCCGGGCTTCCTCTTTTAAAAATATATCTGCGTCAAATGGTAACGAGTCGTCTACTTGTAATACAACTATACCACGTAGTCGTCCGTCTATTCTTTTAACAAGCACGCAGGAGTCCACTCTATCCCGTGTCATCCTGAGTTCGCTGATGTGGTGCTCCAAGTATGTTAAGCACCAATGGAGTCCACTACCAGGGATTCCATACAGTGGCTTCAAGACTCTCAGTACCATGTTTGGGTCCAGTTTTAGTTCCGCCGATGGTTCGATATAATTTCGCAAATTCTCAAAATTGGAATAAAAACGGAGGTAGTGGAGCTGCGGATCAATCAAGTAATGAGTACGGACGTACATAGGTATCTACTTTATTCGTCGTTTAAGTAATAGCTAATGATTGTAAGCGGGATGTGATAGATGTTTGGTCAAATTTTGATGCTCTATTGACAAGAATTAAATTGGAGTTGCCAACACTGAAGTATATATGGTTCATGTCTGGTAACTCACGCTGTTAAGTTAATGAACTTCTCCCAGTTGCTGTGTATTAAATTTCTGTCGCACATAACGTAAGGGTGAAAGGAATTATACATACCGAGATTTCTTGCGGGAAGGGATTAGTCAATGCACATTTTTCAATACCCATGAAACATGTTCATCAATACGTGAACGAGACAATGAAATCTGTGACTTTTCCGAATGATGTTGTAACGGCTTTAAAATATGACGGTGGTATTGGCAAGATTGCTGTAGAGGTTTTATCTTTAAATATGGAATCGGTTGGTGAAATTGAACGAAAACGGTATGAGAAAGAGAAAATAGTAACGAATCTTGGACGTCATGGTGAAATATGATTTCGTTCTGGCTAAGGCGGTAATTCTATTGCAAAACTTTATGCATATTTCCGAGGACATTATTTCCAGTGAAACATTAGGAAGTATGGTCCTAAGATTACTGGAGAAGTAGAACATACTTTGTACGGTGATGAGACAATTTATGATGAAGAGAATGACGATGATTATCAATCCAACTGAGGGAAAAATGCACTCCTACCGACTGAGCAGTCTGTTTTACAACTGCAATGGGTGTCATTTTATTACCTGCACCATTAAATATAGAAGGCACGGGATAGCGTTCGTCAGATCCATTTACACATTTACACCTGTGTAAAGTGCGCTTCAATACAGGGGTGTCTGCACAGATGTAGTTTCCTGGAAGAGATATAAAATCTGGTATATAGAACGTTCAACGTGCAAGAGCCATACCGGGACGCACTATTTTTCAAGTTGGCGAATAGTACGTTCCTGTATGGATCTTCTTGATGAAGTAGCAGAGGAGGATGCCGGTGAGGAAGATGAGGGCAACTATGTGGGAGGTAAAATTTCACTTTCCGAAAATATAGGACATCTGACAGAGTATACCAGGATACTATCATCTTGAAGACGCATGAGATGAGACGTGAGTATGAAACAAAGGTTTACTTTTATGAATCGGACATGCCGACTTGCAATGCAGGATTTGAAAGATCAATATATGGAATATATCAATATAGTATAGCAATTCTTCAATTTCACAATGTAATAGTTTCAGAGGAAAAAAGACGGACAGCTACTTTAAAGAAAGGTTGGGCGAAATGACCTCTGAGGGGACACGAATTGGAGGAACGCTACTGGTTTATACGTGAAATAAATGGAGGAATGGTTTAATACAGTTGCAGCAACACAAAACAATTGAGTGTCACCATTATGTATGTGCTTTAAATGCGCTACCCAGATAGATATGATTTACCATTTGGGCAACATGTTACTTAAGTCATCGGAACTATTAATTAATCAAGTAAAAGGGTGGATTTACTATTAAAACATCTGGTACTGCATTTCAGAACATTTCTACAAGTGCCAATGTGACACAGGGTGAATATATCAATAGTTCTGAATTGCCATTATTCCTTTGTGCATATGAGCCCGATAATTTGAACGATATCAATGGGGATCCACCAATAACAGCACAGTATGGTTGTAATATAATACCGGAGATTTACATAGATGCTCTGGCTTCAATGTTTACTGACGAACAAACACTGAAACCGTCTCATGGTTTCAAAAAACTGATGGAAAATTTGGGGTTCACTATTGACACAGTACTAATGGACTTCCCGACAGAGGAGAAAGTTGAATCATATATCTCAAGCTTTAAAAGGAAAATATAAGGAAATTTCATGTACTTTTTAATTTTTTATTGCTTTCCGCTATTTTCATTCATCCATTTCTCTGCCCCTCTGAGTTCCACTGTCTCATTTCTATACTTTCTTTCTGATCCTTTCTCTTCGTGAAAATCCAATTCATGTGTTAGTCACCTATTGAAATATTTACTGCACTAGTAATCAATTTTCATTTTTTATTTTTATACTTTTGCATTATGTTAGCAAGTGAAAGAAAGGAAAATATTTTCTTTACTTGATTACATTTTCCCTTCTTTATTATGACACAATCCTGTTATTTCCTGTACAAATGAGGGAGGGTAATGATCTACTTATGGTTCTGCGTACACGTCATACTTCTTACAAGAAGATTAAATGAATCCTGCAGAATCAGATTTTATAGCAATAGTCATCTAAACTACGTATACTATAGCATGTTTTTAAAAAATTAAAGAAACGCATAATCATTTATTCTTCAAATTGGTTGTAGAACATACTGATAGGAACGAACAGAGAACTATTGTATATTAAGTTGAAGACTCTGTGAAACTTCCATACGTAGTATTATAAAATCGATCGTGATAGTTTCGTCTTTTGAAATTGTGTACCCCTCCTTCACTACACGTTCAGAAATAAATGGAACGTGAGTAACTGTTTCCAATGACACTGTATCATTTTCTTCCAAAGCACCCACAGTTCTATGCGAAATACCAGTTCTGTTGGCGGTGTTATCTTCTTATCATTGTGGTCCCCTTATAAAATGACTCTATCTTCATTGAGGATATTGTTTTCTTTTCCACTTCCACCAATAATTCTCTTGCTAGAACTATATCCTGCGTCTGAAGATGTGTCTCCTGTTTCTTTTAAAGTTTTAACTGCACATTTTTTTGGTACAGGTGGCTGTTTCATATCAGTTGAAGAAAGAGCAGTGAAGATAGCAGTAACAATCTGGGATCCCCCACCTGAAATAATTTCTTATGGCCGTAGTGGTTGAGATGTAGTTTCAGGTCATGTGAGATCGCGGTAGTGGAGAAGGAAGTAACGAATAACAGGGGTATTCTGAGTTGTAAGAAAGGACACATATCAATCCAGAAGGAGATGCAGATCCTCCCGAATCATTATACATGATGTACGGCGGATGAGTCCATGCCCGCAGTTGCGGACATACGCACCACCTTAGCTTCCAGTTGAGCATGGGAATTTTCCTTCTCCTGTAGCTTGCCCTTCTTTTCGCTAACATCAGCCTTTCTAATGAAGAAAATAAATTTGAATATTGTCTGAAGTTGTTCAAATTTCTAATTGTTGCGATGGGGTGTTGAAGTTTGCAAATGAAAAATAAATCCCGATCACTACCTTCACCGTCCTCCGATGTCGGTGAAAGTTTTGCAATGTACAGTAGTCTCTCGATAAGTGGAAATGTTTGCTGGACCATACCTCGTTCCAGTCATCTGGGGGTTTCAGTTAAGAAATGATTATCATACTATGCAATCCTGGCCAACTATTAAAATGTTTCATATTTATTTAAAATAGCAACTATTGTTCTCTGAATCGATGCTTTAGATGCCTCCATCCTAAAAGCTCTTTTAATTCTGCGTATAGTGCGCAGAAATACAGCATTGACTTATCTAGTAGACGCAGAAATGTGCTTCACAATCACTAGAACTCTAAGTTGCTATTTGCAACCTGGAAGAGGCACCATATACTCATCACCCTTCCCATCAATATCAGTAGAAGCAACAGTATGCTCTTACATAATTAGAGCCACTAGTGATACATCATTCATCTGCTGTATGCAGTCATCATTGCCAGCGGGATTTATCAACTCAAAAATCTCCATCCATTTGCCCTGTGGAACGAGCTCAGACACTTCTATCTCAAGTTCTATAGTCAAACCTGCATCAGACACACTGCTTCCTGTATCCACCCCGCCTATAATTTCTGGGTGCATCCAGTAGTTTAAAATGCTGTCAGCTGTAAGGTCAACCCATGCTTCTTTAAACCACCTCATAGCGGTCAATGTATCAACTTTATAGATTCTTTTAGCTTCTGACTCGATTTTATCGAGTGCCCGTTCCACATGTAATTTCCGATAGCGCAGCTTCAAAGATGCAATTATCCCAGCATCTAAAGGCTGAGCTTTTGATGTCCAGTTAGGTGGCAGGAAGATAATTTTTACATTCTGCAGAGTGAGCAGATGTTCTGCAGTCCTATGGGCACCACAATTATCCAGCAATAAAACAACATTTCGACCTGGAGTTTGTGCCACATAATTCTGAAACCTCTGTAGATATCCAAAAATAATACTGTCGCCATCCAAGCGTTCTTATTGGCATGATAATCGAAACCAAGATCAGCGCGTGATTTTTTCTCGACATCTCGCGGTTTAAAATCCCTTCGGATAACCTTGAGCTCAATTTTTTCCGTCCAATCATCATTGCAGCAGGGCATGAACGTAATTCTGTCTTTGAACCATTTACGACCAGGAAGCCTTTCCAATGCAATTGTACGATCAGGCGCCATGCTATAAAATAGCCCAAATTCGTCGCAATTAAAGATGTGTTTTGTAACAAATGCTGATAATATGTTCTGAATTTTGGCACTTCTTCTTCCATCGTCTCAAACTCAGTGCCTCCCGCTTCTCCATGCGACTCAAAAAAGCGAAGCCCCCGTGGACGCTTGAAATTGTCTAGCTAGCCTTCTGAAAATGTTTTATTGGTCCGCTACTCAATCGGAATTTTTTTATTGGCCAAGGACTGCAATTTAAGGGCTTTTTCGCGAATAAAATCCCCGTAAATGTTTTTCCTGGTTGCGTGTTGGTCACAAACCCGCTCAAAAATGGCTTGCTCAATGACATGATGTTTTTTCTTTTTGTTTCTGATATTTTGGGAAATTTTGTTTGTCAGACTTTTACATCAGAGCATCTGACTGCTTCAAAATACGAGACATAGTGGCCTTGCTCGGTGCTTGGCTGAGCTTAAATTTTTGTCTGACCCGTTGCGCAATTGCGATTTGGGAATGAGCTTCTCCCAAATGTTGGCGATGCATATTTTCCTCGAATATTCTTTTCTTCTGCAAGACAGTCAATGTTTTGTTGGTCATGTTGAAAAAGAGAGTGGATGGGGTGTTCTTCCAACATGAAAAATTTTTTAAGTCGAAGTTAAATAGAGAAAAATATAAAAGCTTCAAGTAATTTCTCAGCGGCTATAAGCCCTTATTTTTGATCTTTTTCCGATTTATATGTAACGAAAGAGCTGTTTAAGAGGACCCGTTTATCAAAAATGGAACAACTTTTTTTGATAATATTTATGCGTCTCCCGACTTGGTGGAACCATTTTGGCTCCATTTATCGGTGGTTCCGTTTATCGGCTGTTACATTTATCGCGAGACTGCTGTAGTTGACTTTGACGATTTTCCTTTGTATCAGGTCTTTGATATGATGAATTTTGATCTGTGTGTGCTTGTTTCGCTCGAAAACTTGCTCTTTTGATGCTAGTGATATGGCTGAGGTACTGTCAGTGTTGATAACATTTGTTGGAATTGTCGGTTCATTTTGGATGGGTGCGTGCGTTACCATTTCTGTTAACAATCGATGGATCCAAGTAACCTGTTTCGCACATTTCGAGAGATGAATGTACTCAGATTTTATAAAGAATAGGGTTATAATTTACTGACGCTTGGATGTCCAATATATTGGA
>JAULBU010053338.1:0-12525 GCA_032358235.1 Odonthalia washingtoniensis | reverse complement strand
TCTACTGGTATCGCCCGTTATGGCGATGCCGCTTTTTGGTCCTGTTGGGGTCCGGCCGTATGGAGACTTCTGATTGGGTCACCAACTGTAAGCAACTAGAAAGAAGGAGGCAACAAGTACCTCGTTACCCAGGTAGAAGAATGTTACGCGCTGTGATGGAAATGACAACCAAATACAATTTTCAAATAGTCTGAAATAAAATGTGTACATACGTTATATTTTAAGAGACATTATTATACTGCATGCATTTTCGATATTTCACATCATAGAATTCACTACCTCCATTCCCAGTAATGTTAGCCACAGTAAAAGTGGTGCATTCCGTGTTTGTGAGAACTTCACCTCTTTGATTGGCTACACGCGATAAAACATTTCCCCCACAGTTATTTATTTTCGTTAACTTACTTCCAAATACAGGTTTTTTGATTACTGTCGGTAATGTGTTTTCCAAAATTTTATTAGCATAGTACTATTGGAAATTTTATTGAAATTAATACATTTCCCAATTCTTAACAGAATGCAGGCCTGTACATTTAATCAACCAGTTAGGTGCCTTTTACCGTTATTAAATTTAACATTGATGAGGAAGGAATTTGTGTGCCAATTTCTCACAAATAAATTACCTGGTTCTTAACCCATCACAATTTACCATTTTAACATTCTCTGCATCTCCCTCTCCCCATCAACATAGTTCATTAGCCAAACTTCATTCATCCTCGATCAACTTTGAACTATCAGCGGACCGTAATGGCACTTCAATAATCACCAATATTCAACCTACCACCGTTAAACTTGCAACTTTCAGCAATGGACATTATTACATGCAATTATAACGACAGCCATTTAACTTGTAACAATAGGTGCAACGTAATGACATTTCAGTCATAATATATTCAAATTCAACTGCATGTGCCTAATATTTCGCAAAGGTACGTATTCTTCTACATTTTACTCATACCAACATTTTATCATTATTCCATTCATATTTATTAACCTTTATTTTCATTAATTTCATCATCTGATTTCAGTTGATTGGTAACGATTTTGCTTTCAATACGCCGATTCAGAATCGGGCTGAATCTGCGAATAGGTTTGCACCGTTTTATTCTATTTCTGTTCTTATACAACCACATTCATATTTCATGTTCATTGATATACGAATTACTAACTACTTCCCTGTTAATGACTTTTAAATATGTGATTTGCTTATTTCAGCAGAGCAACATGGTACATATCGTAGAAGTGATGAAATGTTGTTCCAGTCCTATATCCTGTGGATATGAAACTGTGAACGTTTCGTTTATATGGAATCTTTATATTTTCCATATAATGTTTTTATTTTCTTTCCTTTTTTCCTTTTTGTAACATTTCGTATTAGTTCCATTTTTGTTATTTCGTTTCTATTTTTATGATGTTTTTCAATTTCACATGCTTGATACCATTATTATTAAACTTAGATATCACATGTATACTATAATTGGTATACATGTATTGCAATGAATATTGCCCATATTCTATACAGCTATTATAGATACCGCGTATACGACATATTATTTAAAAACCACACATGTCTCCATCACAAACCGTAGTACCACCCACTTTTTCTTTCATGGACTGAATGATTTTTTGGATTTCCCATTCACGATTCCATGCAGTAAATGAATGGAAACTTGGATTGCACCTGCGGTGTTACATTAAACAGATGAACTGCGCAGTCGATGTGCTTTTCATTTAAAACTAAATTGATTGTAGGATTTTATGAACTGAAATGGGCGATTAATTATTTTTTTGGTGACAAGAAATATATTTTATCAAGAACGTCGAGTACTTGGCCCATAAAAGGTACCTTCATCACACTGCCTGATGAAATTCGTGCACCTCTTCATCAATACAACGCCAAGTCTCAACCTCATTCAACTGATCAAGTGAAACAATACGTTTACCTAGCAAAAAGTAGACAAATTTTATCAATGCACTTAGAGCAACATTTAGTACCTTACATTATCCTCCTTTAGTGGACCTTGTTTTCCTATCTCAAATGATAACTTGACAAGACGCAAGAAGTAAAAACTCCTGAAATGATGCAGCCACGAAAGTATAAGATAGCCAATCTCATTAAAACATTTCGAGGTAGTACTCGGCAAGGAGGTGCCTCCGGATGATAACATCCTCCCTTGTTGACTAATTCTAACTATAAATTGAAGGATAAGTGTAAGTGTTTTGCATATAGCTCGATTTGTGATAGGTGTCCATCAATTCAAGTTGATGAAATGTATTGTCCACTCATCCAAAACACTTCAGATTTCCTCAATCCACCTCCTGCTCTCCATTGAATCTATTTTAGGTGTCAAAGTTTGGACCTCAGATGTTACCCAGGAGTAATTTCAATTGGCCATACCCCTAACAAAAAGACCTTTTCCTGGATTCGATCGTAAAGGAATTGTAACCTTCTTCTAACTGTTACACGGAAGTAATCCAGCTACCCGATAGCCCTAGGGAGTCAAGAGACCTTTTGTTCTAGAATATTCAACAACATCACGTGAACTATCTCAGAATTAAGCACCTTAAATCTGACCCATTCATTCATTATCTACAAAAACGTTCAGCTTTAATGATTAACTAGTACATATGTCAACGATCTGTTCAGAGCTGGAAACGATCCTTTCAAAACATTATCAAAATAAACTTGGAACCGCTTCGATATGAATTCACTATCAACCTTGCCACGTGCCTTCTCCGGTTTTAAGCTTTTTGCATGATATCTCAATAATTCAACAAACTGAAAATCACTATACGTCTGAACTGGAGGCACTCAACCACAACGGAGCTTTTAATTCATTCTGGTATATGCGAATACGACTGACATGACAATCACATACGCACCCGGATTCTCCATTAGAAATTTCAAAGATTGGTACACGCAACTGGAACAACTTTTACTAAATCTCCTTCAACCGTCAATGCACAAATAGAAAAATTTACTCAGTACGCACAACGTAATGAAACAAAATCAGAATTTCTTTTCCAGATCTCCATATATCATCTTTAAACGTTATTGGCTACAGAGAGGGCTCTTTCGGCAACAATCTCTACCTTTCATCCCAGATCGGATACATAATCTTCCTATCTGGTTCTTCGAACACCGTAATCCCAATTTCCTTCAAGTCGTAAAAAACAAAGCCCCTATGTTGGTCGGCAATGAACGGAGATGGAATTGGATTTCAGACCATTTATACGACGACTTCACTCTGGCTGCGGAATTATCCGAACTCACAAAATGTGATATCTAATTCGACCTTTTCACGGATAGTAAATCCCTCTTTGAAATTATTCGAAAGATAAAAGGTACATTTGAAAGGTGGTTATCGTTGGAAGTTGCTGCTACAAGAACTTTTTTTTAACACCAATATATTTCGAACATTATTCTGGTCAGATCCCAATCAAATATATCAGATGGATTGACAAAACGAATGGAACAGTCTAGACTACGTTCAATTTTAAAATCATCTTCCGTCATACCTGATCTTTTGCAATAGATTATTCACCATCACTTCGAAAACTGGTGATTTTTCTCCTACAGTGTGCCCTAACTTCCACCACTCAACACTGTATCATTCTCTAATCGGTCAGTAACTCAATCTCCACAATGATGAATCCTCATGATTTATTTTGCCTCTACCATCATTTTCAAACATAGCTCATTTCCGTTCTCTTTTGGATGAAGTCATGTAATCATCTTGGTACTTTTTAAGTAAGGAAAAACGGAGCCACAATTAATACCTCACAAAACATAAAAAATAGTTTGGTATTTAAATTTTTTTCATGGTGCTCTCGATAAACTAATAGGGGGATTGATAAACTGCCATCAGATCCCTCTACCCCAAGAAGACATACCCGCACAAATTATGAATACTACATAAATCATAGTTTGATCGTATCAAAAACGAAGTACCTACTACAGCATACACTTATACTACAAAGGTCATGTTTGGATTTGAGCGCGACCAGAAGTACCTACTACAGTATACACGTGTGAGTATCCTGGAGTATAGTTTAGTCTTCAGCCTACAACGATGTTTTGTTCCTGGAATTCGCTTCTGGTATTCTTCTTCACTAAAAGAAAGCCACCAGAATAATTCCCTTTGATATTTACTTTCCTCTCTCCTAACTTATATATACAATATTAAACTTAGCTTAACCATTATTACCATCCGGATATTGACAGTCACATTGAAAGTCATCCACTATATATTGATACGGAGCCCACGTGCGTAGTTCTACTTGCTATTTTGCAGTACGATCTTTCTCTTCCCTTTTCTGGTCCTCCCCTTACCGTTTACCCTTCCTATACCATTCCTAAATAATAGCTAGATACTAATCTCCTGATCTTCAACCTCCGTACTTGAATATATACCGTCTCGTACTACCGTCTCCCAAGAATTATTCATCACAAATACACATATTTTATACTCCCAACCTGCAATACAATTCACAAGTTCAGATATCGTATACACGAAACCTGCATACGCATTTGCGTATTTGTAAACACGGTGCTGATTGTCATCGACTGGAATAGTACTGTTTGAAGCCACAGGTATCATTAGACAATCCGGATCATGATGTATTGAAGACGAACCTACTACTCATACGTACAACATAATTTGAAAAAATTGAAAAAATTGAGAAATTGAAAAGCGAAATTGAAAAAAGTAATTATCAACACAAAATCAAACTCCATAAAACCTTAGCTGGAGCACAAACCCTCAAATTATCTTGAAAAATCCTATCAACTTCAATATTTCCTTTACCACGATATGTGTTTCCTTCTCCATCTCTTGCGTCTGGATTCATATATTTTCTTTCTTGATATATTTATCCTCCGTTCTCAGTGAATGGCGTCTCAATTTCTTTGTAGGTACTACAATTTTCTCTTAGTCCAATAGGAGCACGTGTTTCAATAAAGATTCCCTCTACATCTGTCCGGTACTGTTCACTACCAGCTCTTTCTTGTAGGATGCATTCCATGGTTGAAATCAAAGTGAAAATGGTCCCCATTTGCACAGAAAAGAGGTCTTGGTTCGTTTTATGCCACAATTTTTGGTACAGAAATTTTCAAGTTGAGTAAATATGGTATCCGATGAGCCATCGGTCTGTGCAAATAGCTGGGTCTGATTCACCCACGCCTTTGCCATTATGAGAGCTTCTTTCTGAATCCATTGTTGTCCACTAATTTCAAATTCCATTTTATTTACATCATTTCGTTTCCTGTTTTGGGTCCCCAGGGTCGATCTCCACGAGTCGGTCTCATCTTCGCTAACTCTTATCGTTGGAAATATTTGTTGTAATAGTAGTTACCAACACTTCTTCTTCGTTCTGGGAATATATTATATGTTCATCTACATTTCCAACAACGACTCTCTTCGGTTCCACCAATTCTGTACCGACCGGTTCAATATTTCTGTAATTTAATTCCGGTCCCCAACTTCCTTAACATGGAGATGGTTTTGCACCCACATTTGGATCAGATGGTTTATTAACTTCATCTTCAAATCTACAATTTTCGCCATCTAAATAACCAGTATAGACAAGCAACCATTTTAAAATCTCCCGGTTTCTTTCTGCTTCCACTCAATAGTCTTTACATTTCTACCAGTACTACTAAACCCTAGCTTAATTCTCATTCCAGTTATTATGGACAGTTTTATTATATGAGATCTCCGGTTGAACAGTGCAGTTTAAAAGGTTGCCAACCTCAGTTGTTCGTATTTCCCTCTTTCCCTCTATTTCCAATTGGTTGTAGATGTTTCCAGTCATTTTATCAAATGAATTGTAACCATTCCTATCTAATGATCCCGTTGGAATATCCTTTCTTTCTTTTTTTTCTACTACACGGATAAAATAATGCCTCCCTCGACTCACTTTATCAACGTTCCTAATCGTAATTTTATTTATTCTTCTTAGATTTGGTTCAACATTACCATACCACGTACCTAGATCTGTAAAGAAGTCTTCCCTCCCGTCTTTATATACTCAAATTCAACCATACCCATCCTTTTCTTCTTCGAAATTACCATGTCGTCTAGTTCCGTCCGTACTTCCACTGTTGCAATTTCAACTAGAGATGTTAGTACAGGACTGGGAGATATTCAAACATCTCCTAGTCCTATACTAACATCTTGAGTTTCTCGATATGCAGTGATCCGTATCTGTTATTTAAACGCGTTTTAGATGCCCATATTATAGCACCTTTGGACCACATCATCCTCGTGAAAACTTCAACGATAAAGTTACTAATTGCACAAAAACCGCGTCAATGAAACTTCATTGCCGTATGACGTGGACATCGACGATTGAAAACCATTGAACACGTCAGATACACACATAAGACACCGTAATACTCACTTTTAGTCACTTCCGGCCAGCAATTTAGCAAATTGCTACATAGATATGCGCAATTACAGTTGAAATGTACTTCTTTTCTACTTATTTCATCATTTTCTGCATGGACAGACGTATTCATGGACCCATTCATTAGATAGTCAACGTCATCTGAATCGGTTTCCTCTTCACTTGCTTCAAATATTTTCTGTACTTCTACCTCAGACATGTGCGCAAATAAACTGGCCCTTGTGTCCCTCTTTTTAATAGTCCCCTTCTCAGCTATTTCAAAGCTAAAAAAATACCACTTACAATACGATTGCCAACTGTTTGTTCCTGTAAAATCCATTATACAGTACATTGATGTCATTTGAAAATATAACAGAAGCTATTTTATTCGAGCTTAATTCCATGACCTTCACGAGGACTTTCTTACATTTACGTGGTAAGTGATGAACACTGCGATACTGGTTCAATCCTTTTGGTATTTTCGAAAATCTGAACTTTTTTTTTGCAGGAGAATATAACATTCTTGCCTATTTTATTGAACACAGTTTTCCATGCCTTTGCAAACGACATAATTTGATCATTACAGTTATATTCAATATCCATTTCATCGTGCACATCATTTATATATATTTTACCCATCACGGTCGACATGTTGATATTACATTAACGATAAGAAAATCATTCATGTTAAATAATTAATATAAAATTTGGAAATTCAGTTTTTCCATTCGGTATTAAATCCGATATGACATTCTGTACATAAATTTCGGAAACATGAATACACTTAACGTATTGGAAAACATACCGCTTACCATTTTCATAAATCATAGATTACATAAAATAATATCGGGAACGATTACAGCTATCGCGATATGTTGATGTTTGAAAATATCAAGCTACTCACCTATATAGGTTGTAGTTCAGCTAGACTATTTGCTACTTACTACCTTTCACGTGTTTTACGACTTATACTCAGTAGCCTACAACCACAGATTGTTAGTTATACTATTTAGTCTTTTTCTTAATAGGGAATAGTCTTCTATTACACAATCCAGCAAATCTGATTATGTCACAGAATGATTCACCAGAAATTCATAAATCGATTCTTCGCTGACAGTGAGCCTTGACGGTTCTTGCTTTTTCCAGATGATTGTTTTCATGAATAAATAAGAAAAAAAACGGATTAATACGTCCAGTTTCGGTAAACAAATGGCCATCATCATAGAGTGAATAAAAACTAATCCAATAATATTGTTGCTTCTCATATAATTGTTCACATTTCTTCCTCCGGTCCCACTCCCCTGAACTTTATTTCTTTTACCCGAAATCCAGGTTATAATCATCACTGATGAGATGGCATCTTATAGTAGTTTTTGCTGCCACATACGATAACATACTCGGCCACGTAATATTAATACCGTGTATATTCTTGACAGCTGTACATGTCCAGAATACATGTCCATTTATGATTGCCGCACATGACAGTAATTCAAGGTACATTGCTTTCACAAAGATCCATATTTCATGCTCTGTTGTATTTTAGTCACATAAATTTTTCATTTTAATAACCTCCATCTACACAACCAACATTGTTGGCAACAAACATGACTTTGTCTTTTACTGGCATTTTTTAAGAGGAATGTTACACCTGCGTAGAATACTGAAATTTTCTTATGAGCTCGTTTTTTACGTACAGAAAATGACTTCCTTCCCCAACAGCTCTTCATTTTCTTCTTCGAATCTTCTGAAATTTTCCATATTCTTTGAGCTCACTGTCATCGCTTTACTGATACTAATGTCATAAAATTGGTTGATGTATCACAGGGCAGCGCCGCATTAGCTTTGATCGGTTTACGTTCTGGTTGCTATACACAGTCTCTCTTAAGATGGTGGGATATTACTTAGTTTAATAGTTTAAACTATCCATGTGCTCATTTCGACTTTCTCGGTTCAATATTTACCAACAAAATTATTTCCGAGGGAGTATTTTGTAATATGGAAAGAAGGTGTTGTCTGTTTTAAGGTATATTACTAAAGGTAAAATGTGATGAATTAAGCGTTAGTTGGTTACTATAAGAGGAGCAGGTGATATATATATATATCAATTCATGTCCTTGTCTGAAGATGTAATGGGGAGCAGTATCCATTTTTTCATGTTGGAATACGGTTTCTGGTTTCTAGTTGAAATTTCATCTCGCAAGGCTGCTTGGGGCATTGAATTTGTAATTCCGTCGGATTAGTTATGCTGGGAGCCGAAGAATCAAATGTCCGAAATTGCGTTCGAAGTGTATCTTTATCTGTCTGCTCAATTTTGAAGCACTAGGGTCCTCACACCTGTCCAAGATTACTTCAAAATTGTATCAAAAAGAGATTTATTTTCATTGAAGAATCGAACAAGTATGTGAGGTGTCCTACTTTTCTTTAGTCAGGTTTTTAATTTGTATTAACAACCTGACATAGAACATGTCGCTTAATTCGATGATCTGGCCTGATACCCCTGAACGGTAGATAGGCTTGACTTTGTAAGATATAATTGATAAGGGGTGGATTTGTTTCTATTATTGCCAATAAAGATGATATAGTGAAACTGTGAAGAAAAATCATTCTTGTCAGCAAAACAACCATTCGAGTATCTAAATTTGTTGGACTAGTACTGGCTAGGTTTTGGAAAGAGGAGGCTAATGCTGTTCTTCAGTGCATAAGATGATGAATAATTGAGATTTTTGAGGCATGGTGATTTGTGAGAAGTAAAATTGCTTTCAAATATTTCACCGAATCAACTGATATATAAGCTGTAATCGGGCCTAGCATTATACATGCAGACAAAATTCATGGACGTGGATCCAAAATGTGTAAACTTCGCTGTGAGGTCTTCCATTTTGCGCAGGTACGGATCTTGGGTTTGATGATGAAGATAAATTTGTAATGGAAAGCGTGCAACAGTAGATACAGCACGTTTATCTATGTCTGAGATAATCTATCACTACCACGACCACCACGACCACCACCACGACCACGACCACCACGACCACGACCACCACAATCGCTATCACCGTCGCTGTTATCATCACTTCAATCACGGGGGCCACTCGCATCAATCAATGTGGTTGAAGTAGTAATGTACAATTTGAAGAAAAGGAAGGCGGAATGCATTATTCGGAATTTTCAGTACGGTTAAATCATGTACGTATGAACGATGTCTTCAAAATAGCAGAGGGAATGAAAAACCGGAGTTTTCGCCATGGTGAAAGAGGCCCGGGTAACAAATGTTCACGTGAAAACTGAATCAGCCAATGGTTCTTTCTTTATATTTACACATTTCACTTTATTATTATATAATTTTCGTAAACATTTCGATCAGTTATTATCTAACACTAAGAATTTTGTCCGGAAGTAAATCTTTCTCGGGCTTTTTCCCGGACTTCTCTTCTTCAGCAACTCACTGAGGTGTTACTTTTTCGAGACAATACTCGTGAAAAAAATTGTAGCACGTAGTTGAAGGACCCATTCAGGTGAAAATTTTAAGACATGTGACAGAATACAACTTGTGTATGCATTCAACCTGGTGTTTTAGCCCATTAGTGATAGCACGGCCAATTTGAAATCTGAAAAGTGTACCTGAAAGAGGAGTAAAAAACATGGTGTACCCGCGAACACATAATGTATTATCGTCATTTCTTTGGCGTTATGGTAAAACGGAGTTCCTGAAAAGGGGCAAATGAACCAATTCGGATACATCTCTCGAAAAATATGGATATAACCAATTGAGAATCAGAAACAGTTTTAGAAACTCGAGCCAACGAAAATTTGTCACGTCTACTACACTAAGAAATACTATTAGTATTATAACTGTGTTGTTATGGCCATTATCCGTGTTTTAGGAAACTGACTGTGGTAAGAAGCGATATACAATTTCTTGAATATAGGAATTATTTCATTGCTGGTAATCGCAAGGAAATTTGTACGCCTTCGGAGGTGTTTTTGTCTATATATTATAAGGTTTATTTCTTTACTTTATACGCTTTGCACAACGCACGGAATTTAAATATCGTAATGTACTATTTCTCCAGTCCCCATTGTAACCTTTGCCTATTGAAACCTAGCCCACTACTATAGTCACAAAAATATTGACCGTAATATACACTAAAAGCACCACTGACCAATCACTTCCATCATCAGTTTCTTCGGAAAAGGATGTTGGCTTCCAAGAGGTTGAGTTCCGAATGAATTCTATGTGTGAACCGTGTTTATGAGGCCCGAATGGATATTTCAATATGAAACATCAGTAATTGACTAGGCAATGTGCAGTTTGAGCCAAAAAAACTGCATAGTATCATAAATGGAGACCGCATGGGCCAAAACATTTTAATTTCATAAACGTTTTGAGGAAAATGCGAAGAATGGATGTGGTTTTTGAAAATAAACGAAATAGTATTTAAGTGACACACTGTAAAACGTAAGATTTCAATAAAATTTGTAATAAACTAATCTTGTGTGTACTGCAGTAGTTTTTAGTAAGACATTACATGAATAACAACGAAGTAAAATAATGAAAAAATCTCACTAATGTGAAATGGAAAAAATAAAAAATCTCATTTTATAGAAACATTTATTGAAAAAATATGCGGAAGAATGTATTGTTACTGAAATAAACATTTGAAGTAAGTCCAACCTACCTTGATTGGTACACTTGGTGATTCGTGTATTGTTAAAAATACTCACGACCATAGTCTAAGTAGAGTTATTCACCAACTGCTATGTTTCTTGAAGGCACAATGCCCAACATTCTATAGTTGGAACAGGATGTTGCTGTTTTGGGTTTTGAAAACATCTTCCATGACACATTTTGTGTTCTTGGTTTTATCTCCCCTTTTTAGCCTTTTGCATGTCCAGATCACCCTGTACAAAACGAATTTCTTTAATGTACCGCATTGAACAGAAGTGTGGTAGTACAACCCAAACGGAATTCTGGTCGCCTTTCTCGTCTATCTCTTTTACGTCAATATCCGCAGCCAATTGATCACTATCTTTAATCATTACCTCCAGGAAGACCTCTCCATATGTTCTTGCGAGCTGACCTTGATTATCCAACTATGTGTACACCAGAGCTCTGAAGTAGAAACTGATGGTTTCATTAGGTCCGAAACTCGTTCCTCTAAAAAAACCGAGATCAGCTTCGCGGTTTTTAATTCTTTATTTTCGTACCGAAACACACAAAGAACTATCGTCGCATCCAAGCGAGCACCTCGGATACAAGGTGTGGAACATCGAAACGTACTTTTCATCCCATTGGGATATTTGTACATTCTTGCACTTGTTGTAAATTTTATAGTCTTTGTAAATTGTTCCGAAGTAGTGCAGAATGTAGTCTGAAAATGTTTAAACAGGCAAAAAGACACTTGGTGTCTTCCACATATCAACCCTCTTCCTTGTGTTTAATACACCCATTGCCGTTACAAATCTCTGTTCTCCTGTTGTAACTGTTACATCAGCTGTCAAATCCGATTCCAGATTCAGTAGGTCACGGGCATATAACTCCACCAAGTACGGTCTTCGATGAGTCACGAAAGATGTATCTTTTCACAACCAATGAAACGGCGGTGTTTTTGGCATTGATAAACAATCTCTAGCAACAGATAATGTTTCCGATCAGAAATCGATAAGCGTATCGCCAGACTGGGAGAATTTTGAATCCAAGTCCATCGTCCAGGTCAAAGTTTTTGCTCCGGACGGTGCATAGGTATTCTCCCCTCGTAACCATTCTTGAATTAATATTCCTGTAAATAACTTCAATGTGAATAATGCGTGATAACTTGTTCATGCTATTGGTCCAGCCGTGGTGGTTGCTAGCAATTTCCCCTACATATTTAAAGTATTTCCTATTGTAGAATTACATTTCATCCATACCCGTACGCTAAAAGTGAATTGGAGTCTCCGTCACCGATACGTGAGTGGATCTCCGAATCACGGAATCACATCCATATATACTGCAGGGTCTGACATAAATTAAGGCTTACCTCTCCACACTGAAAGATGTTTCATGCTCTGCAGAATCATCATCACCATTACCATTACCATTACCATTACCATTACCATTACCATTACCATTACCATTACCATTACCATTACCATTACCAT
>JAULBU010053327.1:0-12526 GCA_032358235.1 Odonthalia washingtoniensis | reverse complement strand
CACATCCCATTACGCGATCCTGCAATGAAAAGACATAAACATCTACCAACATCAATAATTGCTACCCAAAATCCTACACCAATAACTCATTCCTATCACATCACTATCATACAACTAATGGAATCGTAAAATGTTTGTTTACGGGAATTTTGATCTAGTGCCTGTCTTTGTTTTAAAGAAAGGCAGGAACTACATCAAAATTCCCGAAACTCTGATATCAGTCAGGTCACTTGCTAAACAACACAAAGAAGTTTTTCACACATGATAATGCCTACTTAAAACTATAGAGCAATTTCAGAACAACTTCTTCAATCACTAATAGAATCCTGGTGCAATTTATCGTATACGCTATTTCCTGTTTCTAAAAACCAGGAACAACATGCAGCCAAATCATTAGTTCAATCTAACCTTCCTCTAACATCACCAGTATCATCTCAATAACCATCATTAACTAATGAAACTCCTACCAATTTTTCTAAATGAAAAAATATCAACTATCCCTGCCCAGACAATAAATTTCTAAACGTCTACTTTCGTATCTTTCTTTATTCATTTCATCTCCAACAACGAATTATATGGCATTTCCACTGCATGTTTCATGCAATCACGCACCGAACGATTATCTACTTTGCATCATCAACAGTAGAAAATTTCCAGGCATACTACATATTAATGTACCGCCAAACATATTTATTACATGTTCATCATGTGCAGATGTTAAAGCTGAAAAACCACGGCATCCCCCATCCAAAACTTTTACTGACGTCCCAGGAAACTCAATTGAAAGCTATAGGATGGGCCTCATTGCCCCAATATCTAGTAAGGGCTCATCGGCAAATCGTAACCTCCATCTACACTGCATCGTTATACGTAATCGCCAAATCGATTAAATCCCGGGCATAATTGGTCCAACTCATCCCACAAACTTTGGATTACATGAAAAAAAATCACTGCAGGAACCCATAAAGATATCTCTCTAACACTTCCTGTGATAACGTGTACAGCATTGTTACATCATTTATGACCAACAATGACATTGATCAGACAACAATCGCCCCACATCAACCCCAATCAAATTCCCGTGTAGAACGTATCAAGAGAACATTGATTAATGTTGCTCGCTCAGATTTTGTCCACAGCAAACTCCCGTCCAATTATTAGGATTTTGGCATCATAGACGCCACATATACAAGTACAATCACATGCCTCATCCAAAACTGAAAAATCACCGATATCAATTTGGAACCATAATTTAAAATTCCCCAACCTATTTATCCCGTTCAGTTCTCTCGGAACCATCTTTAATTCCAATGCATTAAAAAAGAAACTTTACACACGATCACGACCGGATAGATTTCTTCACAACACAAACGCAGACCAATATGCGATTGAATATTTAGACACATCACAAATCTAAATATTTAGATATAACTGACTTCATTCCATACCATCCAGCGTTAGACTCACCACGAATTTACGGACATGATTCGAAACATACCATCACCATCCGACACCAACGAAAATAAAAGTTGGCCCCCCTCCCCTCCCCCAAATTCACCCACCCAAAAACCTACAACCGCTCAAACATTATCCCGCCACCTCCCAATGGGCGACAGCACACGATACTGATATTAATCAACTGAATCAAAACTGAAACATCCAATGGATTGAGGCAGATCATTTTCATACCGAAAAATCAAAAACATCATCAAACATATATCCATAACCATGGCATATCTGTATAAAATAAATCCCCGTGGTTCAATTCATAAAAGCACGCTGTGCAGTCAAGTTTAATTTAATGAAACTATCTATTCATTATAACCCTCACCAAACGATTTTATACTCTGCAGAAAAAATATCGTCCCGAATCTTATGTTCTCATGCTCAGCATCACAAAAACTTATCCGACATTTCGGCATAACTTCAGCATTTATACATGAAAAATATGGACCGAGCTATATAGTATATATATATAGTATATATTGTATACGTAAAACATTCCTCTTTTCGATGGGTTTTTTTCCTTCCCTAACCGTCCCTACGGAATACTACAAATGAACCTTTATGGTTTCAAAACTGTATGCCATATAAATTTATTTGGATTAAATTCCCATCTCATATATGCGAATTACCAGAAATCTCACGAAGACTCCTGCATTTGTTTTGAAAAACTTCTGAAGCATCACCATAATTTCAATAACAATGGATTAGTTTCTGGTAACCGCACCCGACATACATGTCATTGACCAATTTATACAACATGCACTCACTAAATACAAAATAAAAGACTTAGGTCAACTGACTACTTTTCTTGGCTGTTCAATTCAATATTAAAAAATGATTAGATCCATTTATCACAACCTAAATCTTATACAAAAATTAACAAAAAAAAATCTACAAGTTTCTAATTCACGCTTGACTCCACTTTCTCATAAACCGTCCTATGACAAGAAAAAGTGAAGAAACACTATTAAATAACAACTTGAAACAACTTGACATGTCATATATTGGCTACATTATATATCTTTCTAATGGAAAAGATTTTATATCACTTTTTCAACCGGCCGTATTGTACGGTTTATAAACAAAACAACTAAAAATCACTTCTTCTTTCTTCAGCATTTCGTAATATATACATGGCATTATTTACATTTTAATTTCATTCAAATATTCTGACTTTGTAGAATCTTCAAATCGACGATCCACATCTGCATCTATCCATGCATCATAGATAACTTCCATATATTGTACGTCACTAAAACATCAGCCCGATATCTCAAGTACTTGTGAGACATAATATTTGCTACCTTGCAAGCAGTCCAAGACACATTGTGGAATCGAGACTCTTGAATGATTTTCTACAAATCAAAATTGAAACGACACCTTTTCTACTCGATACCAATGGTTTTATTTATATTTCCCGTCAGACTGGAAAACTCAAGCCAAGATAACACATTGAGATAAAATTTCATCATCTCTATCATCATATTAATAACTGGAACACCAATCCTTACGAAACCGCTTCTACTGACCAGACACACAAAGTTTTAGTCAATGCAATTAATTCATCATCATTCATACCAACCACCCATACAGGATGGCCAGAAGAAAGGAGGATTTTGAGACTTTCTCCGATAAGATCAAGTTTCTGCTTGTGCCATTCCCTTTTCTATGTTATATTTTGACTTCTATTCATGTGCGGAGATCTAGATTGTTGCATCACATTTCAGAAATGTATAAAAGAGTAGGAACGTAGAAAAAAATGTATGAACATAAACGAAAATGTATTTTTAAATACGTTTCCATTTCCTTTTTAAAAAAAAGGAAATGGCGGCCAAATGCTGAATAGACAAGAGAAGATAATGGTTTACAACTGTACTGTACGAGGTATCGGTTAATGTTAGATTAGAAGGGCTTTCGCACACACCGTGACACACTTTGCACCCCTTTTGTCCCATGTTAGTCACATATATGTCACGGTTCTCGTGACTCCTATGTGACAGAGCCGCGAAGATGTCACGCTTTAGATGTCCATAATACTATACGCATACTGACACCATGAAATGTAATACAAAAATCAGTGCCAGTGCCAAGTCTCATAAAAGATAAAGCATTTCATAGTCTGAAGCTCTCCGATACTGTATGTAAATTGTACCACATGATAAAATTAATCAAAATGTAGCATATCAACTTAAGTAACAAGAAAAAAAGGTATTCACAGCAAAAAATGAGGGTAGAGTATCCCTTCACACACACGGATATTAAAAATTAAGTATATGTACACTCATTGACAGTTAGTTGCTAGGATGTGCAATAAATGCACAAAATATTTACGATATATGGAAATTTTACATAAAATTTATGCTTGATTCTGTATTAAATATCGCTAATGTTTTTGCAAATAGCTTGTCCTATGTGTCGTGATTGTCGATGTTTAAATTCAATTAAAATTTCCCTGTGGGACACCTTTTGTACAGCTATCGCCCATTAAAATGACTAACAGTTCAATAAATGGGTATGGGATAAGTGTACAAAAGGTGTACCACATGGAAATTTTATTTGAAATTCAAGTCCAATATTGATAATAAAAAATAAGTTAGGTTCAATTTTGAAATTATATATATATTCATCTGGGCTTCGTGCTGTTTTTCAATTAGAGATATAATAATTTACCTTTTCAAAATATTCTACTCTAGATAGAACAGGTTTCGCCTTCCGCTCAGACAATGAGTCAGTGGTCTAGTTGGTTGAAACGCAATTATGTTTGAAAAGGTTGTGGGTTCGAATCCCACAAGTCTAAGATATAAGAAGAGCAAGAAATTGTTTCTGTAGCCAATATTATAATCGTTAACGTATGAGCGTGGTAGTTAGCATTCCCTACACAAGATTCATCCCCTTAAAATAATATTTAATATCTGACGTCAGTCGCAACAGAACGCAGTGTACATTTTCGAGAACGTGTTATCACGGTGGCTTCCTGGCGGCTAATCATTTTTAAACATTTTTTATAAACATGAGTCAAATTGAAAGACTCCTACTGTTTAATCAAGTACATTTATCAATAGAAAGCAGGAAAAAAACCCCATAATTTTTTTTAATTTGTATATACACTAGAAATCGTACATTAGTTAGATTATTTAAAAGTGGTCCAATACGATGAAAAATACATGTTTTTTCGTTATAAATGTTCATATTTGTGGCACACATCCAACTTTAATTTGATTAAACTTTGCAAGTGGTATAAAATTTGTACAGTTACAACCTTCTGAAGTTGAAGGTGAGAATTGTACAAAAGGTGTACCACATGTAAAATTTAATCGAATTCATACGATAAGTATCGCGGTATAAATAACTAAATTCGGGTCCCGTAGAACAATACTATTGTATTATTAGATTCAATTTGTAACAATACAACAGAGGTATCATTAGAATTTGTTTTTTGTTTTAAAAATTGGTCCATAATAGATAACATTAAAACAAATTTTTTATATTATTTAATGGGCCATAACATTTAAGTCTATATGAACTTCATGTCTTGCTTCGGGAGCATGACGCGTATTACGTATTGTACTTATAATTCGTAAGGAATTTTTCAGCGAAATATAATTTTATCAGCCCGAGATATATGCCCCAACCACTCAATGTTTAATATTTTATTTAATAGTCCGTTTTTTAACTACAGGTTTTGGGCAATCATTTTCATGGTTATGGACCTCACTTTTCGTTACAATCCAATCATTATGTTGGATGTAGTTTCTGGCCACTAAGGTTGACTTACAACCCTTTCGTTCACAAAAACAAGTTCACATGTGCCTGATAACTCCTTTCTGTTTAGACTCATACTTGCCCCTGAAATTGAAGTATTCATCACGAGACTTCAGACTCTCAACGTACAGGGATCGATCTAAAACTGGAACTCCCAATTCTCTTACGGATGTGTCATGGTGAATTCTAAGCCTCGATTGGATGAACAGAATGTCTGAACCTGATGTAGATCCGCCTGTAGTTACGTATCAGATTCGGTTATTGAATATATGAATGGCAATATCGTTGTCATTGAAGCATTTTTGGTGTCTATTGTCGTCTCCGAGTACCTTAAACGCATCTTCCAGCATTTTGAAATGTGCGCGAACAGCACATTTGCTGTATATCTTAGTTATCTTGACAGACAGTGCACCATTTATGTATGGGATGGCTGTAAGGTTTCCAACGGACAAAGCGAAGGTGTATATCAATGAAATTATATAAAATCCACAACTGTATGAATTAGTTTAGACAGTCCATCCAAGTTGATATATCATAGAATTTTTGGATTTAACATCACGTTTTGATCTTGAAAACATTTCAACCATAATTTCTTCTATATTCTCCAATACATTGCTGAAACTTCCACGAAATGTTTTTTGATCAAGGCTGTCAGCCCACCATATATTTTGATTCTCTATCACTACAACCCCCCAGTGTATATTGTACGCAAGTGGAACAATAAGCGTACAAGTAATGTCGTTTAGTAAGGGTCGTAATTTTTGCGCCATGCTTTGTACCATGCTTGGATTTTTGCTATTCATTAACGATAATATTAACTCACCAGTATTGGGTGTGGCAACTACTGTTGAAAATGGAAGGTCCATCTGAGACAATGCATCTAGAAGAATATTTCTGTCCATCATCTGACGTGCCACAATTTGATCGAACCAATTAGGTACCGTATCTGAAGCATGTGCGGCTGATATTGATTTTTCCAAATAATTTGAAACAACTGGTGTAATCAGTACACCACATGACGATATGAGTTTTTCATATTGTTCTGAGGTCATTTTGATAATATGATATTTTGGGGAACGTTGTGGGGTGATATACTGGCTGATGGATGTAGGATGGATGAGGGAATCAAATGGATCAGAGAAATATGAAACTACATCTTGATTTTATACTGTTCAACTTCAATTGTTGACGAATAAGGTTTTTAGACAAACGGAAAATGTGGTATCTGTTCCTTACAGTCTATTGTTGTACTGAATTCTACAATTGTTGATTTTTCACTTGAAACTTGTACAACGATTATTACCAAAAAGACAATAGTTTCAGGTAAGTCGAAGAAATTTTTATTATTTTACTACCAGTTAATTTTCTTAGAGCATCTCCAGACATGGAAAATTGATAATAATGTTTTTGTACCCGAAACGTATTTTATACCGCATGGGCCATCTGTCTGTTATTTTTGATTTAAGAGTAAATCGGTCTCAACTTATTCAGGTTCAATTTCAATTTCCACGTATGGAGATGCTCTTATTAATTTCATTATTGAAATTCACTTTCAAGTTTCCCCCATAAAAATAATCGGCATTTACTAATTATACTTCTCCTATATCCTTTAGATATTTCTGTATTCTTTCAAAGTGATTCAATTTCTAGCATTTTGCTTACAATGATAATTTTTTATAAATCAATAATAATTTTGTCGTTTTTCCCATAACATGTATTGTAAGTTATTTCTTATGTTGCCCTTTATCCTTCAAAGGATTTAATTTTAAATTTTCATTTTTGATGATGCAATTTCTACTAGAAATGGCATAATCAAACTCAAGATTGTAATCGAAATATTAGCAACATTCTGCCCCTATATTACTTAAAGTATTTATTTTTATTTAGTTGACTGGCAATTTATAAATTGAACTTCATTTTTATTTTATGCATCAGGACAAAACTCCAACTGTACTTTCTTTCCAATATCCTTCGTAACAAAAGATAGAGCAATTGCTTTCAAATTTTTGAACCAATTTTTTTCAAAATCTAATAGCCTTTTCTATTGCTCCCTTCGTACTGTTTTCTGTAATTGAATCGATCTCAGAAGTACATGCCCCAATTTCCTGAATAATTCTTTTAAACCGGTGAAAAGAACGCTTCTGCCCACTGGACCGCCATTTCTTGTCTGAACAGTTCTTAATTATGTTTTTGTCAGATCCCGCAAATTCGTACAGTCTGATTAGTCGAAGCCCCGTTCCGTTGACCTAATTGCCCATAGTTCGACTAGATCTTTTACATCTGTTGGTAATTTTGCAATTTCTTGTCTCATAGGGACGTCCTGGACACTATGCCTAGACGCAGTTTGAGTCTTTTTATCCAATTGTTCGTTAACAGGATTCACCGTACCCTCCTGGTAAGGGGCCCTCAAAGCACCATGTGCTACTGTAATTGGTCCGGCTTGACCATAAGTAGATGCTTTTTGCCTGTATGAATCTACTTCCCTGGACCTATAGATAACATCATGCCCCACATCTCTTATGAAAAGAATGAGCTCATTTGGTTTTGGAGTTGTGTTCTCGATATTTCAAAGTTTTTACTTCCATCAACTTCAAATTCGCCCTCTCTGAAATTCGCTCCATCTGCATGATTTTATATATTTGCCCTTATTTTAGACCGCTGTTCGTCGTTCTCACTTTGCACTTGCAATGGATCTTGAAATCCTTCGCCGCTTCCACCACCTTTAACCGGCTGTAAATGTCCCTTTTCGTTCCATACTGTAGCTTGATAGTAATACTTGATACTGAAGAACATTCCTCGTTCAAAATAATTCGATCTTTAGCAATAAAATTTCAAAATCGTAACCACTTGAAAGTACTGTACAGAAGTTGTACCACATGCATATTTTAATCGAATTCATGATATTTTCCTCATAGTACATAAGATATATTTTTAAAGTAAACAATGTAAAGTTGAATATCCGCTTTATGACCTACACGTCATGCTCCTGCAGCAAGAGGTGTAGTCCATATTGTACTTATAACTTATGGCCCATTTTACATAATATAAAACCTTTTCAAATATTAACATTGTTGTATCGTTACAAATTGGTACCAAGAAAGCAATAGTATTGACTTTAAATGGTCTATAATATAGAAAAACAATATGAACTTCATGTCTTGCTCCGGGACTAGCCTCGAAGTTTATTTTTTACTTCAATTTTATGGGCTACTGAATGAACTTAAGTTTTTTAATAATTAAACAATCAAATCAAGCTATAAGTACGTTATAGATGCATATAAAATATAAGTATAATATGAATTACTCCACTTATCTCAAGCGAGACGTGTAGTTCATATCTTTTTCTTCTCTCTCCAGGACAATTGAATATAAATCAACACATACTATAATATTGACGCTATTATATCGATACCAATGGGGCCCGTGGAACAATAGTATGTTTCCGCCGGTCTCAACTGTAGAACTTTCCAAGTGTTGGTTGCGGTATTATTTGGAATAAAGTTTGCATGTGGTTCAATTTTAGACAGTTATCTCCGACAGTAGCAGACTGCATTAACCGTACAAAAGTTGTACCACATGCACATTTTAATATAATTAATACTGTTCCATCATATTGTAGCAGAGAAATATATATTAAAACAAATTAGAAGTTATCTATATCCGCCTTTCGGCGCTCTTTTATAACGCATTTACTTTTTTGATAACTTTTATTTTTGAGAGTCCTACAGCTGATGTTTCATTTCATCCTTTACCGTTTCAGCATGTTCTATGCAGGCCTATATATTCGTGAACCTTCGCAGGTCAATTGGTCTGCAATCGTTGTAGGCGGCACAATAATTTGAATACGCATTTGTACCAATCATTTGAATTATCTCCATAATTTGTTAAGCTCTTATTCCCAACGATCTATATAACTGTACACAACCTCTTTTTAGAGAGTTCCCAGAATAAATTTGAACATCTCTCTGTCCTACTCCACACATTCGCAACCATTCCCATAAAACCCTGTGAATTCCTTAGCTGGCCATAATTGGTCAGTTTTTATCATATTTTTTGCGACTCACAGCACAGAACAGATATCCCTCTCTAGTTCCCCGAATATACATCCATGTCAGTAGTGCTGTAAACGGACATATCAGGATGGTCTGTCTCATCTGGGTATTTCCAGTCTACTTTCGTATGACATGTTGCCTTCCAACAGTGGAGTTGTTCATCGCCTTATGAATTGTCAGCGCTATACTTCTAGTCCCATGATGACCTGGGTTGACTGTTACGTGTGAAATTCGTATCTTGTGTACTTCGTCATCGAAGGCCAGCATTTAAACCAAGGAGAATGATTGCGTATAAAATCACATCCCTGTAATCCAAATTTGGCCCACCGGAACAAAGCCAGTGTCATGTAGCTTGTTCAAATACAAGGGACATTGTTAGAAGCCTTGGTCTCATTTTAAAACTGTCAATTTGAGAAAAATACACCTTATGTGTGGATCGTAGCAATTTTAGATCATCATTTAAACATAGAGGATTTCCATTAGCTGAATCATTCTTTTCATCGACTCTACATGGGCCACGATGTTCATCTTCCTCAAATACTACACGTAAACTTTGTATCATTGCACCCATTGAGTCTTCGGTCATTGCAACCGGGAGACCAGTCATGTAGTATTGCGATAATATGTTCAATAGAAGCATGGATGTTTGAGAGGTCACTTTGTGTGTTTCAGGTATTTTCAGACTACGTGTGAACTGTAGGAGAACTTTTTCGGCCAGTATCTTATTTCCTTTAGAAGACTTTGATGTCGCAATACACAGGAGCTCTGATTCCTTTTTTAGTGAGTCCATTGTTACAGTTTTCAATGTCCTAGCTACTCCACGCGTTCCATATCTTTTTTGGATGGACTTTTTGTATTCATTTTGAGAAGGAAGGAAGAAAAGTATGTAGTTTTGGGAAGGAGACAGCCTGTTTTATGAATTGCTATTCGTGTTTTTTGGTCAAATATAGAGACTCTCTAAAGGTCGGACCTTCTTGTAGATTTTCTTCCTTTCATGCTACAGGCTACAGAATATTGATGTTTCAGTAGCTTGGTTTCGATTTTTCAGTGATGGTTCAGTCGCTTTGTATTCGCTTTCGCTTATGAATATAGAGATGACATATGCCCTTCCCGCTCGACTAGAGTGAAAAGGACACATGTAATCCATGCTAAGACTTGCAGTGTTTTATTTCAGTCTTCACCAAATTTTGAACATCATAATGAAAGTAACACGTGTCGATCAACCTTTTTCACGGACGTTGACACAATGATCCCGAACGCAGAGTATTCAGAAAGCTTTTAAAAGCCACTGTTGTGCAGTGCAATCCCCTAATTCACCCCTAATTCACCCCTAATTCATTCACCCTAATTCATTCACCCTAATTCATTCACCCCTAATCAATTATACCATCATACACATGCCGCTGCCAGTAACATGAGTATAGAATTAAAAAAGGTTCTTGTCAACCAGTGGCGAACAAGAAACATTTTGTAAACTTCCAACACATCGCTCGAGAAGAACGGCTTTGGGATGGTGATGTTCTTCCTTATTTCGTTGTTGAATGAAACTGTTCACATACTAATCATCACTATTTTCAGTTCTGCGGCTGTTACATTTAAAGTGGACAACTTGCCCACTTTCAATGTCATAGACTTGCATTGAATTTTCATTGTAGTTCGAACTATCACATTTTTCCTTTATCCTGTCATTGGATCCTCTAATACAAGACCCAACTGTAAGTATTTCAAATTTCACACCTTCGCATCCCGCAAATAGCTTGTCTATTAAATCAGGGAATCAGGGTGCAAAAATGGGTACGAATACCCCAATTAATACACAGCAAATTATTAATTATCTAGTCGCACCCACTTTCGCACCTCAATTATCTTACTTACTAAAGTTGAAACAGTACCGAAGAAATGAATTTCTTCTGTACTGTACATGTTGTATATACATGCTGTTTCAGTCATGATACTAAGGGCATAGAAAATATTCAGTGCTCAGTGCCCCTTTTAAGCGATTCTCAAAAATTGAATCCTCACTTTTGGAAGAACAGTACCCTTCATTAGCCGTACAAAGTCAACTTTTACATACAATTGTTGGTCCACTCTAAAACTTTGGCACGCGTGCACCATATACGGCACCTGTATCTCGAGTGTGAAAATGATGCTTGATGCACCATTTCTCACTTCAGATACAGCAGCGTGGCAAGATTTCACGCTTCAATGGGCACCCATCAAATTTCAATACAAATAAGGAGTTAAACATAAATGTAGGATTATTTTTCTCTCAGCCGACAAGGTCGTTCAGAGCTGTCGGTTTGGCTGTCAGTTCATTCTTACACATTTTCGCCTGATTTCGGCTACTGTTAAACGAGTACGCACAGTACGTACAGTAAATCGTTAGTACGTACAGTAATCGTTAATTTAGTTTTTACCGACGTCCTGGAGATATCTCCAGGACGTCAGTATCTGTACTTTCATTTTTGTTTTAAATCTACTCACTTTTGCCGCCATTTGATTGAACCGCTCGCAAAGTGTTGAAATGAAGCACGGTCTACTTAGTGCGCACCATGATAAGGGAGCCTACGACTGTCGGACTGAAACCGGGACTCAGAGGAGGCTCACCGAATATGCACGACAATGTGACGTCGAAGAACCGGGAATGTGGCTTGTCGTCAAGCAGATTGTAGCGCCCCATGCGCGCTGAATACAGGTAATACAGCGTAAGTAATGTAATTATACATACAGTATACAGTATGTACAGTAATGTAATGCTTACTTACAGTTATAGTAAACCACCTTGTTCTGCGAAATCCAATGTGAGACGTAGTGCAATAATTTTATTTCATTTCATTTTATATAATTATCCTCGTCCTTCTCATCGAGACATGAATAAAAATCGGACACACAGTCATCTGCAAATTTCATCCAACACAAAGGACTACGCAATTTTTACCACTTTCTTTGACACATTTGATTTGAAAAAGAGTAATACTTTTTATGAACAATTCATGTTGACATCAGGAACATTTCGAAAACATGCTGATTGTCGAGCCAATTTATGGTTATTTAAGGAAAACCTTTTCTAACATTAACAAAAACAACAACATCGTCCACATCTACATCCACAACCACATCCACAACCTCAATTTCATCCAACACAAAGGACTACGCAATTTTTACCACTTTCTTTGACACATTTGATTTGAAAAAGAGTAATACTT
>JAULBU010053316.1:0-12527 GCA_032358235.1 Odonthalia washingtoniensis | reverse complement strand
AATGCAGAGGAGCCAATTATGTTGGTAAATAAGCATATTGGATTTGATTCCGTTGATGGCGAAGGTATTATGGGCGATCAATTCACTAGAGAGATAATGTTCCTTGATAGTCTTGGCAAAAAATCTATACAAGTATGGATCAACTCTGGTGGAGGTGTTGTTACTGATGGCGAACAAATCACTCACGCTATTTTAAATAGCAAAACTCCAGTTGATACAGTTAATACAGGAACCGTTGCAAGTATTGCAGGCCCTATATTCGCAGCAGGTAGAAATCGATTAATGATAGATTATTCTAAATTGATGATGCATCCTGTTTCTGGTGGAGATGAAAAATCTACAAAAGCATTCGAGCAGACTATTAGAACTATGTTAAGTTCTCGTTCTTATTTATCAGAAGATCAAGTTAAACGACTAATGAACCGCACTACATGGATGAATCCACAAGAGTGTTTAGACTTAGGTATCTGTACAGGAATTATCTATTCTAATGGAGTAAATACAAACAAAGATTACAATAAAATTGTTAATAAATTAATCCCAAAAACAATGAATAAAATTACAAATAAATTAGGCTTAGATGAAAATTCAACTGAGGAAGTTGTATTAGCTAAGATTGAAGCAATGGAAGTTGAGAACAAATCAAAGTTCGACAAATATTGTGATGATTTAGCTGCTTCTAAATTAGCAAAAGAGGATGCTGACTGTAAATACAATGAGTTGAAATCTAAATTTGATGCAATGGAAGAAGAAAACAAAGCTAAAGCAGCTGATGTTTTATCTAACGAAGCGGAAGTTGAGATCAACGAAGCGGTTAAATTAGGCAAAATCGAAAACAAAGCGGAGGCTATCGATAAAATGAAAGCCACCTACATTGCTAATCCAGAAGCTACAAAAGAAATTCTTAACGCTATTCCAGCAAAAGTTGCAGGAGCTAAGTTAGATGGTATTGTAGAAGGCAGTCAAACAAAAGTTTGGAACGCTGCATCTGTAATGGATTACGTATCTAAAAGCAAAACAAACAAAATCAAATAATAATTAAAAACAAACAACATGACAGGTTTTAATCCAACGGCGAATACATACGCAGGTCAGGCAGCTGGAAAATATATGTTAGCAGCTATTACAGGAGCTGATTTAATTGGTGGTGGACACGTATTCTTAAAAGATACTAAATCTACTAAGTATGTAATCCCAACATGGGCTAATACTTACGATCAGTTAATCCAAGATTCAACTCCTACTCCAACAAGTACAGGAGATATTCTTTTAGGTGAACAAACTTTAAATTTAGGTGAATACCAAATTTATCAAGAGTTCAATCCACAGGATTATGCTGATTACTGGTATGCACAGTCAATGACTGATTTATTAATTGACAGAGGATTGCCAGTTGAGGCTAACTCAGTAATTTTATTTGAAGTTATGCGTCAACACGCTAAATTCTTGAATAAATTAGCATTCAACGGAGATAAAGCGTTATCTACGAATATGAAGTATATTGATGGATTCATCACTAAGGCTTCTGCAGATGCTAACGTTTACAAGATTCCTGCTCCAGCTGCTTTAACTAACTCTAACGTTGTTAGTGCTGCATTCGATCCTTGCTATCAAGCGTTACCAGATGCATTGAAGTTTGACACAGGAGTTAAATTTTTCGTTTCTTACGCTACTTATTCTTTATACGAAGAATACCAACGTAACCAAACGTACAAAGGTATCGATGTTACTTTAATGGGTGTTCCTGCTTACAGAGGACACGAAGTTGTTAGAGTTGCTGATATGCCAGATAACTGCGTATTCGTTGCTAAAGGTAACAACACAATGGAATCAAATATGTGGATGGGTATCAACTCAATCGACGATCAAAACAACTTAAAATTATCTCCGTTACAAGCTAACTCTGATATGTGGTTTGTTCGTGGTAAAATGAAAGTTGACGTTAACTACGTTTTTGCTCCACAAGTAATTCTTTACAAATACTAAAATTTAAAAACAACAGGGGAGCTAATAACTCCCCTTTAAAAAAAACAAAGACATGAAAAAATTATTCTCAATCTTATTTTTATTAGCCTTCACGTTCAGCGTATCGGCTCAAATCACAGCTCCTCGTTTTGGTACAACTAAATCGCAGGATAACACAGGTCGCGTATTAACTTACGCTGTTGTAACAACTACAGACGTAACTGCTGCAACACTTGACACTATCGTTTTAACTCCTAATGCTTTTGAAACATTGGTTTGCATGAAAACAGGTACCGTTATGACAAATTTAGCGGATTCTGTTTGCTACAAATTTTCAAGCACTAATACTACTTATAAATTAGGCGATCAAGTTGTTATAACCGTTAGCAAAGGTACAGGAGCAGGTAAAATTAAATTCGGTGGATCACAGTATATATTAAGTACAGCATCAGCAGCCGTAGCGTTAGCCGCAAATAAATCACTTATAATGCGCTTTAGGTGGAATGGCTCAAAATGGATCGAAGAAGCTAGAGTAGTTCAACCGTAATGAATTTTTCAGATGAGTTAAAGGATGCGTGTAAAGCGCATCCTACCTCAAAAGAGGTTCACGTAAACGAAGAAGGTGCATGGTTATTTGGCAATGCTAAAGGGATCCACGCTTCATTCGGAAAGTTTGAAACTGTTTCAATAGAAATTGTTTTAGAAGAAAAAACAGAAGGAAAAAAAGAATCATCAAAAAAGAAATAAGAAATGGCAGAAGCAGCGGTTAATTTTACATTAGGACAAGGCGGTTTAGGACGTCCACTTCAAGGATTCGATCATTATTCAGCTATGGTTGGATATTACTATGAATCAGCTGCAATTACGGCTTACGCAACCATTGGAGATAAAACTTACGGTTCAATTACTGATGCTGAGGCTGATGGAATTGTAAACACTTGTGCAGAAGCTACTGCTGGAAGTGTTACGGAAACTGTAACAAACAAAGGTGCTACAGGTGATATTGTTTCGGTTGATTTCACTTCTTACGATGGAACTGTAATTAATTTATGTACTTATACAACTGTTGCAGGAGATTCATCTGTAACATTATTAGCTACTTCTTTAGTTGCAGCAATCAATGCAGGCACATACATTCATGGGTTTACAGCGGTTGTTGGAGCATCAGGTGCTTATACTGTTACAGCGACTAAAGCGTTAGGTGTTTGGGTAAATAGTAAATCTATTGTTTACACGGTTACTGGAACTGTTGCAATTACAGCTGGTACTTTTAGCGGTGGAACAAAATCATGGTTAGCTGTTTGGCATTATCAAATCAGTGAGTTTTTTAGAGGTAATCCATTAGGGATTTTATATTTCTCTATCAAATTAGATTTATCATCTCAAAACATTACAGCGTTCAATACGCAATTAAAGGCAGACGTTGCATCTGTAGCGGAGGCTTTTAATGGCCAAGCAAGACGTATCGGTTTATTAGCTAACGGAAGAACGTTTGCAACATCAATGTTAGATGCAATGAAAGTTGCTCAAACAGCGTTATTCGCAGCGTACACTCCTGCTACAATTTCGATCACAGCAAACAACACAGCAACAGCGTTATCGGCTCAACCAAATTTAAGAGCGTTATTAGATGAGGCTTGTTCATTTGTTGCGGGCCAATCAGGATCTGGAGTAGGATATGAATTATCTAAAACTCAAATGCAAGTTATTTCGTCTTTAGGATTAGCATTAGGTTGCTCATCTAAAGCTGCAGTATCTCAATCATTTGCTGAGGTTGGAGCATTCAATGTTTCTGATGGCACAGAGTGCGAAACTCCAGTATTTTTAAATGGAACAACTTATGCTTCATTATCTCAATCGGTAAGAAATCAGTTAAATGATTTTGGTTACATTTATTTAAGAAAATTCCCAACATACACAGGAACTTATTTCAACGCTGATTCATGCGCTGTAAGCCCTGCTAGTGATTATGCTGACATTAGAGATAACTTAACAATCTTTAAAGCAGTACGTGGAGTTTACGCAAGTATTTTACCATTATTAAATGCTCGTAACTTCTTAAATTCAGATGGAACTTTAGATGAAACATCTATTGCATCTTATGTTTCTTTAGCTGGTTATCCTTTAACGCAAATGTTTAAAGATGGTGATTTAAGTTTAGATCCTGTAGAAGTTTCCAATGGAATTGTTGTTTCAAGAGCTGAAAACGTTGCATCTACTAAAAAGATTCCTATTACAATTAAATTAGTGCCAAGAGGAATTGGCAGAGAAATTAATATCACAATCGGTTACGGTTTAACATCTTAAAAATATGGCAGCAGTATTAGTAAACGGAGTTAACTGGTCATGGGCCAACCTTAACAACATCGCATTCGGTGTTCCTGTTATCGGCATCCTAGCTATTAACTATAAAATCAAACAAAACAAAGAAAATAACTACGGTGTAGGTAATGAACCTATTAGTCGTGGCTATGGCAACAAGGAATACGAAGGATCTATCACAGTTTACAAAGACTGGTGGGCTTCTGTTATTGCTGCTACTCCTACAAAGCAACCTACTGATATTGCTCCATTTGATTGGACTATTGTTTTAGGTGGTGTAGGCATGGTAACTACAACTGAAACTTTAAGAAACTTTGAGTTCCTTGAAGATAGTTTAAACGGTAAACAAGGTGATACCAAATTAACTATTGATATTCCGTTCATCTTCGCTGGAATTGTAAGAGTATAATATTATGGAAAAAATTACAATAGAAGAAGCAAAATCTAAGTACGGAGCTGTACAGATGGTTGAGAATACAGACGAAAAGGGAAACCCTATCGTTTGTTACTTCAAACAGCCATCACGTTTAGTTTTAGGTGCTGCAATGGGAGAGATTGATAGAAATCCTTTGATCGCTTGCGAATATATTTTTGATGATTCAGTTATTAGAGAAATCTCTGACGTGGATGCATTCAGAAATAATGATGCAGTGTTTTTAGGGATAACAGCAATGTTACAATCACTTGTCCGTGTAAAAAAAAGCACCTTTACGAGCTTATAGACAAGGAAGATAAAGGGTTAAATGGCGAAAATGCAATAGGGCAAGATACCGCCTTATTGCATTTTTACTTTAAAGAAAATCCAGACGATTGGAGCGATGAAAAATACGCAAAGATGAGAGCTAGATTATATTACGCATTAAAAACAACAGCCGTTAATATTTAGGATGCCAGAAAATATAGTAATAACAGCCGAATTAAAAGACCTTGTATCAGGCCATTTAAAAGATATAACTACCCAAATGGATCGGTTGGAAGGCTCGTTGGCGAATGTCAATAAGACTCAATCGGCAGGTGGAGGTGGTGGCGGTTTAATGGGTTCTTTTTTAGGGGCAAACTTATTAACCGGAGCAATCCAAAAAGCAGGAAGCGCAGTAGTTGACTTTGGTAAAGAGTCAATCGAAGCGTACCAAAGGCAAGAAAATTACGAGGCAAGGCTAACAACGTTATTAGGAAGTAGAAAAGCCGCTGAGGCTGATATTGCCAACCTAAGAAAAGATGCTGCAAAGACTCCGTTTGACTTAGGATCATTGATTCAAGGTAATGCCATGTTAATTGGCGCAGGCGAAAGTGCAGGCGATGCTCGTAAGTCTATTATGGACTTAGGAAACGCTATTGCCGCAACAGGTGGAGGAAGCGATGAGTTGAGTCGAATGTCTGTAAACTTAGCTCAGATTAAATCAATAGGCAAGGCAAGTGCATTGGACGTTAAACAGTTCATGTACGCAAACATTCCTATTTACGATCTATTGGCCAAAACAATGAAGAAGCCGATATCTGAGATCAAGAAAATGGATATTTCTTACAAAGATTTAACCAAAGCATTATCAGAGGCAAGGCAAGAAGGAGGCAAGTTTGAAAATGGTTTAGAGAATGCATCAAACACTTTATCTGGACTCCGTTCTAACTTAGATGATACTATTGAGTCTTTGCAGGCTAATATTGGTGAAACGTGGGCTGATACTTTTAAAGACGCAATTCGTGGAGCGTTACCGTTTTTAGAAAAGTTTAATCAAGGTTTAGCAACTTCAAATCAGATCGCTAAAACGTTGAATAAAGAGGGGCATGGTTATTCCTTCATGGAAAAACAAACTAACTTAGGTCAAGTTGGAGCGTTAGCAGGATTAAAATTAGAACTAGATAAGCAGATTGAAAAGGCGCAAACAGGAGAAGGCGCAAGTAAAGAAGTTGAAGCAGGGTTACAAAATTATCTTAAAAAGATTAGTACATCATATTCTAATAATGTTGAGATAGCGGATTTGACAAATGAAAAAGGTCCAGACGCAATGCAGTATCTTCGTGAAGTTGACTTGATTAAAGATGCGATGTTAACTATTAAGGAGTTAAACAAAAGCAACAAAAAAGACAAAGAATTAGGCAGTGGCGCAGGTCCAAAAGCATCTGATTTAGAGGCTGTGGCAAAAGGAAACAGGCCGACTCAGGTTAACATTAATATTGAGAATTTAGTACGTGAATACAAGCCGCAAGTAGCGGATAATGGAAAAGAAGTTTATAAAGTAACTCAGGAAGATGTCGCTAAGGCTTTATTAGCTGCGGTTAACGATGCTTCCGTAATGAAATTTGGATCATAATGAATTTACCTAATGTACAATTAACAACGCAAGCGTTTGGATTATTTGCGATTCAAACAGCAGTTTATTCATCTCGAATAAAAGTTGCTACAAAGGACGTTTCTCCAGTAATAAGAAGAAGTTCTTTAGGTACTGCGATTTTTAGCGACTTGCAATTTGGTGATATTTATGACGATAACGGAGTGCTTATTGACGTTCATAGGCCAATAGACACAGCGTTATTCAGTGTTAATCAAACTAAAAACGTTGTAAGAACTTCTATTAACGGTAGAGATGGAACGATAAAAGAATTTATCGGCATGGGTGATTATGTTATAAACATTAAAGGTGTTATTTGTGGTAAAAACGGTGTTTACCCTGCAGAGGATGTTGAGAATTTAATGAAGTTTTTAACATACGATCAAAGTATTCCTGTGGATTCTAAATTTTTGAACGAAGTTTTTGATATATTTGAAATTGTTATTACTGATTTTGATGTTCCGCAAGAAGAAGGCGGCCAATCTTATCAGAGATTTGAGATAACTTGCGTAAGTGAGAAGCCAGTAGAAATATTAATTCAAGAGCAAAAATAATGTTCGGAGTACTAACTAAAATAACTGTAACACAAGTAAGCACTGATCAGTACCCAAAAAGGAACAAGTTTTTTGTTTTTGATTTTTGCGTTAGCTCATCTGTGGCTTCTACATGGGCCAGTCTAACTGATGTTGCTAAAGTTGTACTTCCTAGAGCTATATTTTTTGTTGACTCATTAGGTAATAAAACTACATGGGCCGATACTCAAATTTATGGAAACCCTGATAAGGCCCCATTGATTTTGAGAGGCGATAAAATAAAGATCGAAACAGGTTATTCATTTTTTAAGCCTACAGGAACTACATTCAACAGAAAGCAAATTGTAAAAAAGTTGAGCGTTGTATTTGATGGCTACATTACGAAGATTCAAAATAAAACTCCTATCGAATTGACTTGCGAAGATTCAATGTATGCATTGAAGCAAACGAAGGTTCGAGATAAAGTTCATACAGGATCAATGGAACAAATGCTTAAAGAGATGATTTCTGAAAGTACGTTTCCTGATGCAAAATTAATTGTTGTAAAGACTGATAATTACACTCATAACATGGGAAAATTTATCACTCAAAACGTAACAATGGCGCAGGTTTTGGATGAGTTGAGAAAAAATTATCACTTAGAGAGTTTTATCAGAAAAGAGTATAACGATGATAATTCTTTAAAGAGTACAGAATTAAGATGCGGAATAATTCGATATTATCCAGAAGATAAAAAATCTCATCAGTTTCATTTTCAGAAAACAATTATATCTGATAATCTCGAGTACACTAGAGAGGATGATATAAGAATTGGCATTAAAGCATTCTCAATAAATAAAGTAGAATTAAATTCAACCAATAGCTCTGGTAAAAACAAATTAAAAAAGACTCGACTTGAAACAACAGTAGGAGATACTGATGGTGAGATTAGGACTTTGTACTTTACAGAGATTGATAACATAAAGGAATTAAAAGCGCAGGCAGAAAAAAAATTACCGTTCATAAAGTACGAGGGTTTTAGAGGTTCTTTTACTACCTTTGGACTTCCGAAGGTAAAACATGGTGACGAGTGCCAATTAATTGATGATAAGTTGCCAGAGAGAAACGGATCTTATTTAGTAAAAGAAGTGAAGGAAGAAAATACAAAAGATGGTTTAAGACAAATAATAACGCTTGATATAAGAATTGATGGAATAACACCAAATCAAATATCAGAATTTCAATCAAATGGGGCCTAATACTAGAGATATAATATTCGCCATCAGAAAATTGGCAGGAGTAGATGGACTTAAACAGAGTTCGTTTATGACTGCTATTGTTAACGAAGTGCAAGAGGCTGATAGAACAATATCTTGTACCATAATGATGGGAGAAGCGGAAACGAAATTAACAGATGTTCTTCTTCAAACGTAACCGAATGATGGTTTTATATTATTCCCTAAGGTTGACACAGAGGTATTAATATGCTTAATGCCAGACAATACGGCATACGTTGTTTTATGTAACGATATAGATAAGGTGATTTGCGTTATAGATTCAAATAATGGATATGAGTTTGATCTTAACGGCTTTATTTTTAATGGTGGAACAGGCGGCATGGTGAAGATAGTTGAACAAACGGCGAAATTAAATCAGCTAGTTGCAGAACTACAGGCACAGTTAGTTTTAATATCAGCTGGTTTAGCTGGAGTCGGAGGCTCTTATACACCAGCAACATTAAGTCAATTTAATAAAACGGATTACGAGGACACTAAAATAAAACACTAATGAAGGCACATGATTTTAAATTAGATACTGATGGCGATATTGCTATTGAAAACGGAGATTTTGTTATAGTAGAATCGGACCAGCAGCACATTAAAGATATAATGGAATCTGTTGGAGGTTGGTTTAAGAAATTTCCATTGGTAGGATTCAATCCTTATCAGTACCTTAACGCTAGAGTTAGCGCAACAGAATTAAACAAAAATGCAAAGATACAGCTTCAAGCGGATGGCTATGCTGATGTTGTAACAGATTTATCTCAGGATTCAAGTAACAAAATAACAGGAACTGTATATGGTAAAAGACCATAAAGTATTAGAAAATCAAAATATATTTGATGTAGCGAATATCACTTTAGGTGGATTCGATAATATTTACGTGGGCCTAATTCAGCAAAACGAAAATATTACAAGTATAGATTTTGATCTAAATTCAATAGCTACAGAGAATATAAAATTTGATGATTTATATTTTTCATCCTCAACAATTCAGATACAGTTAAATGTACCAAATCAAAGTACAATTAAAGAGTATGTAGGATTAGAAAATCAAAGTATTTACGATGTAGCTTTAATGAAGTATGGAAGCCTTGAAAGCATTTACGAATTGATACAAAAAAACAATTTAATTAGCATAAACGAATTGTCTGTGGCCTTTAAAAACCTTATTTTTGAAGATACTAAGGTTGTAAATCTTTCGTTGGTAAAAAACATAAACAAAAAGGCTTATGTTTTTGGAACTTTACAGGAGTCTGATGGTAACTGGATTTTAAGTACAGGATATTGGAGAGATTTAGCTATTTGGATTGACACTAAAACTTGGATTGACTAAATGAGTATAGCACACATATCAGATGGAGAAAGCGGTTTATCCGTAAGAGGTAAACTAAATGAAGTGATTGATTTTACTCCAGTTCTTGACACGGCTGCAAATTTTACGGCTAATAATCCAATATTAAATTTAGGTCAATTAGGAATTGAATCTGACACTTTGTTATCATCATCTATAGCGTTCAAAATAGGCGATGGAGTACATCAATGGAGTGTATTGCCTTATGCTAACGTTTCTCTATCAGGCTTAACAACCAACAAAGTATTAAAAGATGGTAGTGCTACTACTGCTGTGGATAGTAATATTACGGACGATGGTACAAGTATAACAATATCAAGTCCAAATAATCAAAATTTAGTAGTAGTAGAAGATAATAATCTTTATATACAATATTTAGGAACTACAAATGCTGGAGGGCTAACATACTTAAATACTTATGTTGATTTACAGCACGATGTAAGAGTTAATTTAAACGCTCCTAGTGTAACTAAAAACGGTGTAGAGGTTGCAACTGTTAATGATACTGTTATTATTCAACAGTTTGGGGCTGCATCAACTAATTTAGCTGCGTCATTAGTTTATTATTTTGCTTTAGTAACTTCTAACATTGGTTTTTTAACTTTAGCTAATTCATTAGCAAGAGCATTAAACATAATTAAAACTGAGTAATAACAAATTTTGAGTTTTTTATTTATGTAGGTGGTACTATTGGCAGTTCTCAAAATTCAGTAATTGATTTACTTATATTTAATTCAAATGGAACATTAAACAGAACTATTAATTTATCGAATACTGTTTTATTTAACGATGCTAATAGGATTAATAAAATTAGTTTAAGTGCGTTATCTATTAATGTAACACAAGGCGAAATATACAACTTTAGATTAACTACTGGAGCGTTAACAACTGCTCCTACTTCTGTACAAATCAATGGAGGGTTTATAATAAAATAATATGAAAACATATAAATTAATACCAAATAATTTAGGTCATATAAATATTCATTATTTTATTAATGGTGAATTAGATAATAAGGAATTTTATAGTAATGTAGATGGAACTAATAAGCAAATTATTAGATATGGTTTTATTAGCGAGGATTTAAACTCGTTACAATACGAAGAATTAAAAGTTACTGATTGGTATTTTGTGCGTAAAGTTGAATTAGGCATTGAAATCCCTTTAGAGATTATTAAACAGCGTTTAGAGATACGTGCTAAATACGATGCCTTAAAATTAGATTTATGATACTATCACCAAACGAAACACACTTTTTAATTTATGGCTATAAAGTTTAACTCCCTTACATTTGATTTAAAAGATTTGATTCTAATTATTGGAATTGTTGCTGCTTATTTTAATTTTAAGAATGAGCAAAAGGAAATGTTTAATCAGTTAAAAAGTGAAATTCAACAAATAGTATCGGATAACAAAATACAAGAGGTTAAATTTAATGCTCGTTTTGATATGCTAAGTAAACCAACAAGTCAAAAAACAGATACAAATAGTTGTATTAATTTTGTGGCTATTGTACATGATACTAGGATTAAGGTTAAAAGTTTAGATGACAGAAAGACGGTATAATTATTTATTTAAAGATATGGAATTAACATTAAAGCGTGAAACGTTCACAGAAGATAGTACTATTGGTACTTTAACTATTAATGGTGTTAAAGAGTGTTTTATTTTAGAAGATAAAGATAGAGGTTTAACTGATGCTATGCCATTAGCTGAAATAGTAGGTACTAAGGTATATGGTAAAACAGCAATACCTTATGGACGTTATGAGATTGACTGGACTATGTCGGCACGTTTCAAAATATTTATGCCTATACTATTAAAGGTTAAAGGATATGAGGGTATTAGAATACATAAAGGAAATACATCTATTGATACTTTAGGGTGTTTAATTTGTGGCACTTTAAAGAAAAGTAATATGGTTACAGAAAGTACAATGGCAACTAAAAAGCTATACGATAAGATTGAGAGTGCTAAAAAACAAGGTCAAAAAATATACATTACAATAACTAAATAATGAAAGACTTTATCAAAAAGCTAATTGATAGCTTAGAAAACAATACTAAGGGATTTAGTGGTCGCAAATTAACAGCCTTTGGAATAGTTTTATGTGTAATAGCAGCACACATTAAATGGCTATCTTTAGGAGATTTTAGTCTAATGGGTGAAATATTTGTAATTGACTACTCATTTATAGCAGCTTTATTTGGAATGACTACTTATCAAAATTTAAAGAGTAAAGATACTAAAACGGACATTTAACTTTCTCTTTACTTTCTTTAATACTTTTCCAATCTCTTTGTAGTTTTTCTTTTACAGCTAATCTAACAAAGTGATTTACATTAACTCCATAAGATTCTAGTATATTTAAAGATTCTTTTTGTTTCAAAGTAAATCCTATAACTTTCTTATATATAAGTTTTTGCATAGTTTTTAATATTATTTTATAGCTCTTAGCGAGTAGTTAGTGGCAAGTGCTACGACACTGCTACCAATACAGCTTTTCGTTCCTTAATATCCACTTCATAAAATGCCCCACAATCACAATGACAAGGTGAATGCCTGTTTACATTTGCCAAAGCATCGTCAGTACAATTTTCTAAAGTATAATTTTCTAAAAAGCATTCACCGCTTTTAGTTTGAAACTCATTTTCAGTTTCGCATTTGGGGCATTTTACCCACACACTATCAAACATTCCCATTTTTATTATCGTTATTAAACCGCACCAGCCACTAACAGCGGTTTGGTGCTATTATTTTGCCT
>JAULBU010053305.1:0-12530 GCA_032358235.1 Odonthalia washingtoniensis | reverse complement strand
CAGTTCTACAAAATACAACGTTTACTGTATAGCTTGGAGGTTACAATTATTCTTTTGTCCACCTGTACCGTTCTATTTTTCTACTATTTGAGAATCACACAGACGACGGTTGATTCTTTTCATTTCTTCTTTTCGAAATGAAATGACATTGATTCTCAAGAGAGATATCACACAAACATGTTCCGACGGCAATATTAATTTCAAGATCTTCAATATCATTCAGGGTAATGAATACATCTTTGGATTGCAACCATCGCAAGTACATTTACCAATCAAAGACATGTAACGGCCTTGACACGCATGTACGTCTTACGAAACTACAATGACTATTCCTTTGAAGAGTTTAATGGCTGGAAAGATTGATGGGATGTATCAATCAGGAAGCCGACACTAATTATACTAACAGAAGTTGGTGGCCATAGAAACTCTCTTGCCATAGATCATGCTACAAGCGAGTACGGCATAACTAATAGTGGAAACGAAGCCGGCTTGGTGAAACCAAGTAATAGCACGTCAAATGATTAAATAATGGAAGAATCAGAGAACATAGATTGTAGCAAAAATGTTGATTCAATAAGAAGAATATTTGTTGATGCTATCATGAATGTAAACAGTAAGTATGGAGTGCAACTAACGAATCGTTTCATGTACTCACTTTAGTCCATATCTAACCACTTTCATCAGTTAATTTAGCATTTCACCTCTTTCAATTCAGTTAACTCGTTCAACAAATCCGATTTCTTGTCATCATTTCAGAATGGTGGGTTTGAGCAAAGAATCATGCTTTTGCTGTATAGAAAACAGACAGCATGGTACGTTAGAAATGCAATACAGCTTCTTAAATGCCAACTGTCGTCAGCGAAGATTCATCAATTGTACACGTGTAGACAAAATCAATCACAATTTCTCACGCACCCAACCAATGCAAGACTCAGAACTTCGGTTGCAAAATCTATGGAGCTGTTCGTAAAATCAAGCACAGATCCTGAATTTATGTGGAAAATGGAATGCAGTGACGGAGAACAATCATTTGTGGGTCTTCTCCAACTCTATGGTGACAAGTGTAAAACAACGTTAAAACGCTCCGCACAAATATTTTACCCTCTTTATCTAAACCTTCTCAATTTCAGTGAGGGGCTTCAGAAGAGAAAATATAACATCAGGTCGTATATTACTGGTATACCTACCTCTACGAGTAGAAAATAGTAATTCATCATGTAACACATCATGTGGCACATCATGTTCAAATAAACGTGATAAACATATGGATATGTTACATAAAAGTATTGAGGATTCAATGAAGCAGCTATCAAATGAAGCAGTGGTTGGAATTTCAATGTGTACTTCAGATGCTGTAGCAGTACGTTTTCATCAAATACTGTCTTCATGGGTAGCTGATATACCAGAAGCAAAAGGATTTTCTTTCAGTAAAACATGGAGTTAAAACAAGTCGACCGTGCCATCGATGACTCTTCAAGGCATCTGATATGTCATATCCTTCTCTTAACAGGCTCAGATCAGTAAAACAGACAAAAATCATATTAGAATCGAATACCGTAGATCATCAAGAAGAAAGTTTGCGGAACAAATTTCCATCTATGAAAAACATTTCAATACATCCAAAGTATCCAGTTCTCGGAAATGTCAACAATAAAAAGGTACAGGAACAAATGGATATTTATAACAGCTTCCACTTCGAACCGATTCATAACCTACACCTTGGGGTCTCGAAACTTCTTAGGGATTGTTTTTCTCGACTTACTAGCTGCACTGAACGTACAACTACTGAAATGTCTGAGCATTGCTCTCCAAGACCACTATTATCTATGCGTAGAACTATATTACGTAAGTTAAATTCTTTCTTGTCTTTAGTCGAAACAATTTCTCACGGTTACAATCTTTACGTTGATTTCGCAACAGGTGGTGGTTCTGGATCACTGCAGGGCTTCTTCACCGAAAACGGAGTTGCTGAAATGTCGTAAGCTGCGGATTACATGCGTGTCAATCAAATTTCCCCATTCCTGGGAGCCATATGTGGCAGACTATGTGGAAGTAGTTCATCGGCAGAAATAACATCCTGTTTCACAATGTACGTAGACGTGACATTTCTCATATTTAGAACAAATCTTCATCCAGCATGGACTTCTTCTGATACACAAGAACTTCGCACAACAATCTCATCTTTCAAACTCAAAGCACTTTAAATATTTAAAGAGAATAATTTATCATCAATGAATACAAAAAAGTTTCACCTATTGGATCATCTACCATCGGATATCGAAATGCCGGGAGGTGTAACATACATGGATACAGGGCTTTATGAAGGAATTCATACAGAAAACAAAGAGGCCTTTAATCGAACGTCAAAATGGAATTATATCAGTGTTGGGGACACTGCAATAAGAGTGGGTCAACAAGCATCCAATGCTTATAAATCCGATAAAGTACAAACAACATCTCCTGTTGTAAATCAAGCAGTAAAGTCGAATAACATATTACAAGAAGTGCGAAGGGATGTCGAAGTATTGGTAGCTCATGCTTCATCTTCTGTTCAGAAACTTTGTACAGTCTGTCAGTTTCAAGATTATTCTCTAAACAGGGTTGAAGAAACTATGGAAAATACAATTATTGGTCTGTACAGGAGGGTGAATGCCGACGGTATTCGACAACTTACACGTCTACTCCAACAACATTTAGAAACATTGGATATATCTCATACTGAGGTTGGTCACATATTACTAGAGTTCCCAGCATCAGCGTTTGTCTCAGGCTGCGAATACTCTAGGCTTTCGGATTGTAACAAGTCTGGTAAAAATGTTATGTAAAGAAATCACCTTTCAGGGTAATGCAGCGAGTTGTGGCAAAGGATAGATTTTATTCCATCTCAGGTTCAAGATTATATTCAATTATGGTGGAATTTGGAGAAGTTGGTGAAGAAGCGGTTCCAGAGGGTTACATGAAAATGTGATTTGCCAAAGCTCTATCAATTATACGAATACCGAAAGAAACAGAAGATCCAAATTAACTATCAAACAAGTATGTGGGTCATGGACCGATCTCTTGGAACAAGAAGCGCATGTCGGAGTTCTGCTTCCTACAATATTTGGATGTCGTTGACAACACATATTTGGTTCCAGATGAAATAGATACGGTACTTGATTGTATAATATTATGTTGGGATAGATCAAGAGGATAATCTGGTATGTGGACATCAGCAAAGGTGTAGGCTCTATGCCAGACTGATAGTATTCGGGGAGAAATACACATTGTTCCAGAAGATACCGCTATAGATATTCTGGGAAGTCATGTTCTTCGTCGCAAGAAATGGGAATCATTTAGTGGTCACGAGAATGGATTGGTTTCAATTGTATTTTATGTTAATAGTTTCTATCGTGAAATAGGATTACAATACGGGTAGAATTAATAGTGACATAATATAATAGTACATCACTACAGATTTTGCTCTTCTTGCAGTCACATTTACAATCATAGTAATGATCTTCTATTTACTTCGAAGAAAATTCGTTTCTCATTTATCAAAATATCAAAGAAAATAAAACATTTCGAAGTGACAGTAGGCCTTGCAACCAATTTTACTTTGGGAGGTTCCAAACTTCACAGTGCAAATTTGGAATGAAGATCAATTTTACTTCGTCTACATTTCACTTTTCCCTGAGACACATTGACAAAATACAAAGTGACTTCGAGAAATTACACATTACAGAAGAAGTCTGAATTTAACGTGGCCTATGTGGTCAATGTAACTTTGTCAAAATCCAAATTTCGGAGTACAATTATGTAAAGAACATCGAAGTAACTTCGGATTTTTGGTAGTTCACAAATTATAATTGATCCTAATACAATGTCATTTCGGTTTTATTAGTCACAAGATTGAGGAAACATCAAAGTACGAAGTGATTGTGGCCTGTGTCACCAATGGTACTTCCGCGGTTTCCAAATTTTGGAGTGCTAAAATGAAAAATTATTCAATGTATCTTCGTATACTTCACAGAAAACAATGTCACTTCGCATGTTTGCTGTCTAAATCATCAAATACCCAAAGTTGACTTCAAAGAAACAAGTGGAAGCAGACCATGTTATCAATGTCACTTTGGTAACTTCGGATATTGACGACCGAAGTTCCGAAATCAGAAACCCTAAGTGCACCCTAAGTGCACTCCGAAGTAAGGCCAAGCGAATGAAAAATTTTACAGGGCCCAAAGTGTCCAAAGTTTCGAGGATAATTCGACGCACTTCATTTTTAAATGTTACAGACGTACATATAAAATGTCCTACTCCTATTCCAGTTGAAAAATTCACAACGCATACACAAGAAAAAATGTGCTTCTATACAATACATGGAATTCATCCATCCACTCGACAATATAGACAAAGTACTTGACTGCTAATGCTTACGTTTGGCCACGTACAATTAAATGGACTAAAACATTACAGGGACGTATTCGGCATCTGTGAAACGCATTTTAGAGATAGAGGAGTGGTACGATATCACCGATTTCTGCACCATATGTTCATAAATACATTTATTGCGGTAAAATTTTGGAATTTATTCCTTTACTGAACAGTTACCAAGGGAAATACAAAGCTTCTACATTAATCGTTTCTATAGGAAACGGGATTCTTTGAAATCGGTGTAAACTCAAAGTGACACTGAGGACATCTTCACATGACTTGAATATTCGGATTTATCCTTCAAATTATCATAATAGTGTGAAAATTCTTACCCTTCCTCATTTCCTTCTTCATTTTCATTAACTTTTAAAATTTCTTCATAAACAAACAGAGTATTTCGTACTCGAAAATCACGATACGGTTTTCAAAGTTTTCAACACTTTTCCAATCACTTGCTATTTCTGCAATATAACAGTCATATATTAGTCCAACCTGTACACCTATATATATGAGTAAACAACTACGTCTCCATTGAAATGAAATGTTTCCTTGTACTTCGTGTTGTAACAATTATGGTGGCTTCAAGTTTCAACTGTCTGAATGTCGATGTAAATCGATAACCACTATTCGTGCGAAGAGAGCGGGCGAGAAGAAGATGGATAGAGCAGAGATTGTGACGGCATGAGGTAATGGTGTGAGTTCATGGTATATAGGAGACGGTGAGTCATGTACAGGAAGATTCAGTAAAAGGAATAGTTAGCAAGGGAAGATGGTGAACCGGTTAGTCAAAGCGGAGATGGAGACATGGCGGCACATGTATAGCAGGTGAAAGAAGGAGAACATGATGGTAGGTGATCAGGAATGCGTGATTGTTCAAGGATGATGACAGGATTTTGATCGTCCTAGGATGATGACAGTATTGGGATTGTTCAAGGATAATTACAGGTTTGGCATTTTGAAAAGGTTTGGAATTATTCAAGTATGATTGCAGGATCCGGATTGTTCAAGGTATGGGAATTTTCAAGGTATTCCGATTGTTAAAGGTATGGAGATTGTTCCATGGATCGGGATTTTGTAGGGATGAGATGAGAGGAGCTGCCAATTGGCGCAAAAGGCAGCACATGTAAAATGGAGATGAATTCCGACATAGGGTTGCAGGGATGGGCGACGAGAGGGGATATCGTGAAAAACCACTAGGACACCCGGGATGAAGGAGGAAGGAAAGGAAATTTTTGCAAGCCGCGTATGGGTAGGATAGTAAGGAAGTAGAAAAATGAAAACAAACCCAATAGACGATGGGTAGTTAAATACACAGTGGGAGTAACTGTAAGAAATTATATGTCAAAATTTCAATTGAAAACACGCGGGTACCGCACACAATACAAATGCTCAACTACACTAAACAACTACACAGACGTACAGTTTACACAAGAGGCGGGAAATGGTACTGGAGCCAAGGATGGTACTGTAGTCAATAATTACTTCAATGTTTCTTAACACGGGTTTACGAAATAGAAGAACTATTAATAGTTACCTCGACTATTTACAATTTATCACTCATAGAAGCGGAGTCAAACACAGTAGAGAATTCCCACTATTAGGCCAACTAATAGAGAATTCCGACACACGTCTACATCGACAGTGCACAATTAGTGGGATTAGAAACGAATTATAATTCTCACGAATTAATCACACCTGTCAAATAAATGAGAAATGAATCCTACTCTATTGCTACTATACATAAAGTTGAAGCTTAGTCTCGAAAACAAGAAAGAGGCAGGAATATTGAAAACAAACAAAACCCCCAACTCACAAGAAATTACGTTGAAAGATAATATCAACCGGGAAGGTAAGATCAAGCCTCATACGCCTCAGGTCGATTAACAGTCGACGCGTATTGCAAGGAAAATCCCTACAAAATTTGTGCATACACGATTGTCGGTCGTTTGCGAAGTAGAATCGATGAAGCCACTCTACTGTGTCTTTGAACATACATTCCTGTAACATAATATTACTGTATAGGGGATATTGGTCACCACCCGCGCTACTCCGAGCAGCTAAGAAACCAACTTCTGGATTAATTGAAATGATGGAATCCTACATCTGTTTCCACATTTACTAACTACATTTCTACCTCTTCCAGCTGCCATTCCACAGTTTAAACTTCTTATACGATGAATGACTCACGCGCTGCCTAAGTACGATAAGCTTTACAATAGCAAATGAACAAACAAGGTAAGATCCTCGGACCGCTAATAAGGAGTTCCAGCACTTCATCCCGAGCGACTAACCGGACCCCCCATATAAAAATTAAAATCCATCCTACCACTTCTGGAACTGAGAAGACTGGAGCCAATTACGCCAACAGCAGGAACTGGAGAACAAGATCCGTTTTCACCGGATATAACAACATCCTCTGATACACCACCTACACCAAAATCCATATGCAGTATAGACGAAGGTACAATATATGGTGACGACTACCCAAACGTCTCAGATGATCCGAACCGGATCCAAAATGACTCCGACCTGCAAGATAAGGCTGATCACACTGCGCTCTTTCGAAGTTATAGCGTACGGACCCTGAATTAGTTGACAGACGCAGAGTTGGAAGGGGAGGAGTTGTGGTTGACTTTCTTGACCTCATTCAGACCACATATGAAAATCTTTCAGGGGAGCGACACCTTGATAGAGTGGACGAGATTCCTAAAGATGAGAGGGGTACACATCTAAGTAGATAGAATTATCACATAATACCAAGCCTTAATTATCATCCTGTACAGAGACTACCACATTCCATCTTACAAAAATGCCACACTTACGCCACCTCCAAGGAATAAAAGGCCACTAGAAGAGGTCAAGAGATAGTTACAAAAATAAATGGGACACTTCGTTCATCCTGACCGGAAACACCTGGTCTGAAGGGACTCAAAACTAGAAGGAACTCCATCGGCAGAAGACGAAGAAGAAGGAGGAGAATACGAGATTCAAAAATCGTCACGGTCCAAGAAGGAGGAATTGCCAGAATATAATCTGCCGATCAGAGGATCTCCAGACGATAATTGTGACAACTCGGATGAAGATGAATGCAGGGACCGATTCCCAAATAAAATCCTAAGAAAGTCACAGGAGAAAAAGTAAACAGTACCGAAAGGATATCATGTAATGGATGAACACAGAAGAGAAAAGAGAAGATTGGATTTTAACGGGCTTATGCGCGCATTTGTTAAAAAACCAACGTTCCATGGAAATTGGGCTGAAAAACTCGACAACTGCATCAGCATATACAATACCTTTTCTGAGATGTGTGAGGTGAACGATGAGAAGAAGTTAAAATCGATTCCAGTAATGTTAAAGGGTGACGCTCTAAATTATTATGCAACAACATTAAAAGGGAGCAAGTATTTCGAAGAGGCGATGAATATGATGAAGAAGTGGTACAACAGTGACGACAAGTAAGCCAAACTCCTCACCAAGTGGAAGGCGATGTCGCAAGCAATCAATGAGGAACCCGCAGAATCAGAAGTGGCAGTGTTTAGAAATTTTGTTGCAAAGTTGATGACCATCCAGACGCAGCTTGATGAAAGTATCAGCCAGATAGATTCTTGCGTGGTAGACTGCTTACTGCGGTCGACATACCCCGCATCCAATATACCATTCGCGACAGAATGCCCCGCACCAGCCAACATCTGGTAAGTCGTGTAGCAAATCAGCTAAATGATAGTTGAAATTCAGATAGGATTAGTACTGCATGTGCAATGAACGATGACAGCGATAAAGCCAACTATTCATTGGGTAAAACGTACGGCGGGGACGAAAAGTGAACTACCAAGAAACCATGGTAACTATCAATTGAAATACCAGGCCAAAACTATATGCTCGACGCCTCAACCCGGCCTGGATGAGAGGTGTCAAAGGTTTCTTCGTCTGTGGTGTGGACCACAGGTCGAACACCTAATATACCAATATACCAGTGAGGAGGAAACAACAGAGATATACCGATTAAAATAAATGAGCCATCAGGCAAGAATTTCTTCAATGTTTCCTAACACTTGTGTACTAAATTGAAGAACTATTACTAGTTACCTCGACTATTTACAATATATTCCTCATAGATGCGGAGTCGAACATGGTACAGAGTTCCCACTATTAGGTCAACTAATAGAGGATTCCGACACACGTCTATATCTACAATGGACAATTATAGGGATTATAAACGAACTAGAATTTTCACGAATTAATCATACCTATAAAAATAAATGAGAAATAAATCCGACTTTATTGCTACTATACATACTAAAGTTGAATCTTAGTCTAAAAACAGTAAACGGAGAGACAAATTGAAAACCAACAGAACCTACCAAGTTGCGAGCAATTATGTCAAGATATAATATCAACTAGGAAGGATGGATTCAACCAGACACGCTTCAGGTCGACGCTCAGCGCAAAGGCAACCCCATGCAATTGCTACGTGCAATATTATCGTTCCATTGTGAAGTAAAATCTACGAAGCCACCCTACCGTGTCTTCGACCATACATTCCCGTAAAAGATAATTAACTGTATCAGGGATAGTGCTCACAACCCGCACCTCTCCGAGCAGCGTAGAAACAGACCTCATGACTAACTACAATACATGAATCATACACGTGTTTGCACATTTACTAACCACAGGGCTACCTCAGACAGCGGCCACTCTACACTGATACTTTCTTCTTCTTCCCCCACTTCGTAGTCTGGTACTTCCAACTCTTCAGGGACCAATTGTTCTACATAACTTCTTATTTTCCCAATCACTGATCAGTTTCCAGTTTCACTTTTTCGATAAAATTTCGTTGAATTCTTTCTGAAGTCCCCATCCACGATAATTCTTCACAATTAGCAGCTCCATATACCTATTTATCCATGCGTCTACGGGAAAATACTCATTATAGTTCCTTCCACAATATGCCCTTCTTTGTCGTCAGATATATATACAATGAATTATGCAATACTGTAGGGCCAATTTTATTCCTAAACAGATTCCGATTGTCTTAACCATTGTCATGACTATCAATGTCACTTTCTTCTCCAGTAGTTTGGTTCCGTAATTGTATCTCTGAGATATTTTCTGAGGGCCAAAAAGACATGTTTAAATCACCGTCTCTATTCGCTTTCATTAGTTTCCTCTTTAAAAAAGTTATTTCCGTTTCTCTTCTTTATTTTGCTCTGATTTTTCAATTGAATCTAGACAATAGAGACAAATATCCAAGTACTTCGAAACATCTGTTCTTACCAGCTCGTTTTCTTTCGCTACAGCAGTCTGATAGTATTTGATTCAGATGTCCTTCTAACGTACCAAATTTTCAAACTCTGCTACTATTTCATTCCTCATTTCTGCAGACGGATAGATGTGTACGCTTTCACCAGATCACAATTCAGCTCTAACTAACGAAAATATAATATCTTTCTTGCAGCTAATGGACAGCACACATACGTTGTTGCCGCTACAAGATACTTGAATGGAGTTGGTACAATTATTGTTTCAACTGACATTTTAATTCCATTCCCCAATACGATCTCACCTCTGTCTGTACAGTTCCTTGCAGTTCGATCCTAATTTGGTCCAATTCACTCGTTTCCTTCCCTCTCCACTTCGCATTCTCAATTCTATTGCTAATTCAATTCCCAAATATTTCATAGGTTCTTGCCTTATCATCGTTTCCACGTATTTTCCGCGACTCTTGTTTATATCGGCCATCTCCCTAAGAATTTCCTCATTTAGAGTCTCCAAACTCTGTACCATGCCTTTCATTTCAGAATTTTCCCTATGCAGCTGAATAACTTCCAATTTAAGAGCCTTTATTCATACCTCTTTACTCATTAACTCAGGTGATTTTTCATTCGCGGATACCTTGTACTAATTCATCATTACTGAAATTATTGCTTTCTCTGCATTCAATTGCCTAACCTCTTCTTGTAGTTGTCAGCAATCTTCCACATATTTTCAGTTTGAACAGATCCTACCTCATTCACGGGACTGTATCTATCTCTGACGATTCCATTTTTATCTTGACTATTGTCCAGTGCATCACTGTCTTTTACAGAAACCATTTCATCTATATTACCATTGTTCGATACATATCTGTTCAATGAAGATTTGATGCGACTGATTCCACACATTCTCCTAATACTTCCTCTTCACATTCCGCGCTTTGAACGACTTCTACCCCTTGCTATGGCTCGCCCATTCCCACACCTTTCAACAGAACTATTTTCCATAGGTACGTTTTAATTCGTCCCAGAGCATTCCTCTACTACGGCATCATCTCAATGAGTACATACTCTCGCCGCTTTCAATGGCTGTTCCGCATTTTGTAGTAATGCCCTTGGTGGTGCTTCCAACAATTTTCTTGCTCCACTTTTATTTGTCATAACGTTTTCTGAACATTACCTGATGTGTAATTCTTTGGTTGTGGCGTTTCCTTCTTTTCTAGAGCACCTTTTATTAAAGCAGCTCTCCCCTGAGTGCAGAAAACATGTAAAGACTACACAGGCTGCATTGGTTTACTGTACGCAATTCGACCACCATCTAAAGAATGAAACTCTGTACACAGACTTGAAAAAATATATTTCTAGTTTTTTTGTTGTCCAGATTAACAAAAGATTGGTAATTACGCATGTTTCTCAATTGTGTACATTTCTTCTCTATAGATACAAAGGCAGACTGTCATCACAGTCTGTATAATAACCACATCCCAATTATACATTAATTGTAACTAACGTACTCCATTTCAATGAAGTCATTCCGATCTTATTTTATCGCATACTGCATACGCACATAATCACTGATCCTGTGTACAATATGTATTGGGGTTAATACATTGTACTACCATTACGATATAGGAATGTATCATTGATTGACACAACATTCCGATATTTTTGTAATACATCATACTAAATACACATAGCCCACTGATTTGCAGATGTCTAAAGACACTGGTATTGGCGAGACGACTGTATTCTTGGTGACTACAATTGGCACCAGATGACCGGAATACCGCCACGTGTAGAATTGAACGCGTGTACTGTCGTCTGGTTTGCATGTAAATTTTGGGTTCTGTCCGGGAACGGTATGATCGTGTTCGACGGTGGATGCAGTTACCGAGGTATGACAGGTAATGGTGCCAGGTACTGTACTAATGAATTGTGCAGGATAGTCGGTACCTTAGGGAGGCTAGTTGCAGTTTGTAGGCGCTTAACGCGGTCGTGAGGTTATGCGAGAGTGATGATGATTGAGGGAGAAAGGGAGCGCAAAGGAAATGTCAGGGAAAGTGCAAAGGACGGAAGGAGACGGGGTGGAGTAACTGCGCTGAGGACACGTTAAGCTATTCGTATCAATACGAATAATAAGGTGACTTTTATGGTGTTTGAGTATCAATACTCTTACGGTGACGACAGTAAACGGGTAGTTTATTGTAGTTGTTAAAAGTAATAAAAGGGAAGAGAGAAGGGAAGGAACAGTGATGGCGCTGGTGGCATTCTTATAGGAGGAAAGAATTCTAAGAGCGAATCCAAGACACTGATCCTGTTAGGCGGCTGAATCTTTGGGTAGTGATCCTAGGGTGCCCCCGTGTATATATCAGAACTTAGGGTAGCATTTTCTTAACTGTCTACAGTATTGTATGTGACCATGTACAGTATCGTAGGTAGGTGCCTAACTGTGTATTATGTTCCACGTGTAGAGAAGTTGAAGATGTTGCACTGTAGATGTGATATATAGTGTAGGTAGTGCTGGTCTTGTGAAGTGGATCAGGGGCTGGGTTAATCAGCAGATACTGTGATTTCTGATACTACGGCTGAGACAAATCCGTTTCTGAAACCTAAAAGAATTCATGGGATTTTTTGAAATTGTCTTAATTAATTAGTACGATTTACTAGAACATTTTCACGTACTGAACGGATCTCGAATCTAATGAAATTAATAAACTAATTATTTATTTATTTTTGACAATAGAAACGGAAGCACAACAGCAAGAAGAACATTCTAAAACAATACATTTCTTCAAAATTTGGGACAGCCGTTTCGGATATTTTACAAAACATATCAAGACCTTTCACGAAAATTTTTGACAATCT
>JAULBU010053294.1:0-12531 GCA_032358235.1 Odonthalia washingtoniensis | reverse complement strand
TTTTTCCTTTTGTGTTCTGTTCCCCGTCGGCCAATGTGGCACACGGTTGGTCTATCGAGTCCTGACACACCGATACTGGTCTATCGTTACAGACCAAGACGGACCGATTCCACCCTACTGCGAGTGGTATCCCAGCCCTGCTCGCGGCCGGCCGTTAGGAGTAATCCTAACATGCGACGTACGCCTCACCCTTTTAGTGCGGCTACGTGCTTGGGTGGCGTGACAGTCAATTTGCCTGATTGGCCTTTCTAGAGTGATCTCTTTGTTGGGTTGTCGGGGGAGTTTTTGATATTGTGTATGTTTTATTATTTTTCCTCCTCGTCTCAAGCTGCGCATAATTATATACGCCATACGCCGGTTTCATCCGCCGTCGTAAATAATTCACACGTGGCCGTTTTAAAGCGAACCACTAGAACATCGTACAGTAATTATACACCCGTTCCACGATTCGCTATTCGATTTTGGTCATGCAGTGTCACTCCTCAAAATAGCCGAATACTGTAAGTGCTCCCATACACACGTGTGTGTGTGTCGCACATTTTGAATGACCGTATCTTACACGTGTTAAACCTAAAAGCCTGATTCACGAGTTAATTTCTACTGTACGGCGCCTTGTTGCCGCCTGCACGCGACGCCTTTTTGCCTCGTATATGCCCCGTGCAACCCATCCCAAAGCCAGTCAATTACTGGCTAATCTTTTCACGCCCATCACTCCTCCTCCTTTTGCCAACGTATCGATCGAACCGCTTTAGTCGATTTTCGACAGTTACAAAGACGATTAGAATCATTGGAAGCATGTGTTCGAAAATTAGATAAAATATCATGTGATGAAGCATTATCTGAAGAAATGTTAAAACGATTAAGTATGATTGAGGACAACCAAAACGGTACAGGTGAACATAAATAAAAAGGACATAGCTTAGAAATATAAAAAGTTAAGACTTTATTGCAACAAATTGAATCGTCACAAAAAATGCAACTATCAGTAACTTAGCAATTTGTATCTGCATTAACTTCAGCCAACAAAAATGAACCTAAAAAACTGTCACCAACATTATCTGTTGAAGAATTAGGAACATCAGTACGTCAAGCATCCTTATCAGCATCAAAATCAAGTAGTGATGTAACATTAGCTGCAACAGCGGTACTTGAAGCTACAATATCTGCAACATTAGTAGCTGATGCACATGCTGCATTATTATGTAAACCATCAGATGGTGATGGTGATGATTTAAAGGAAACTTTGAATCTTTATTTGGATGAAATTGAAAGAGCTATCATGGACCAACCCTCTTTTAAAACTGCAAGAGCTTTTGGTATACCTGATCGTAGGTTTTGTATCTAATTCTGCTGTGTAGTTGTTCACAATGGTAATATCATGGCGGAAAACTATTTTTTTGTAAATATATACAATACAACACGGATCATGGCATTTCATTATGTCATACCAAGTTGACGTATTCAATTAATTTCCACACTTTTTTTAATATCCTTTCGGCTACTATCACCTACAATTACATTCAGCAAATGAGAACATTTTGTTACAGCACACCTGTTATAGTAACCGTTCAGTTATTGTCTTATGAAAAGGTATCTGGTCTGTTTATTTTTTTGAGAAGTCATTACGATCTCGTATCACAATACTTTTATGTGATTTACAATCATGTCAACATCTCTGTTCATTTAATATATAGGTCACTACATTCCGAATTGCTAACACACAGGAATTAGTATCACAGCCAGCGTATGCGTTCTTCAATCAGATCAAATTAGATCTCAGTTACTTCATTCCCAATTGGTACCACCAACGTCGTATACGATTTTCAGCCAAATACGATTTAAAAGTTTCGTAATACCGTATCTGCCTAAACAATTATCTATAAAAACCGTTTCGGAATATGATGTCGGCCCATAAAAAAGGCCGATGGCAAATAATAAGAAGAGGGCCACGAGAATGAAATTAATGTTGCTAAGTTTGCAACAACAACATAATGTAGCGTTTGCTGCTGTCTAGATGGTAATAAATACAAACCTATCGGAACTTGCAGAGAATAGTGGCCACATGGGGAGGGTGGCTGGTTCAAAGAATTTCCGAAGAGGCAAATCGTCATGGATTAAGGACTACGTTGATGTTAATCCGACATTTCCAGATTACAAATTCAGCTGCCGGTTCTCAGTTCGTCTAATTCTATACTTCCAATTCCGCTCCGACTTATTGGCACACCGAATGGAATTCTGGAAACAACAGACAAATGGAATTGGCTATAAATGCATTCCAACGGATTTGAAAATTCTTTCATGTCTCCGCATTCTCAGCTCAGGTACATCAGCTGAGATTCTGGATGATGCGGTGCACATATCTGAGGAGTCCGTTCGAAAATACTTTCGGCAATTTTGCATCTACATAAAGGGAGATATATGGAGGTCGATTTTTCAATAGATTCCCATCCGTTTCGGAAATGATGGATATTCAGAATGAGTACGAGAAAGTTGTATTCCCAGGATGTATAGGATCTGTTGACTGCATGAAATAAAAATTTAAGAACTGCCCAGCTACCTTAAAAGGACAATACCTGAACAGTAGGGATTCAAAAAGTGCCATTGTGCAATGCGAGGATTGGTGCGATCACAGTTTGTATTGCTGGTCGTGGTTCTCGGGCTGTCCCGGTACCAACAACGACTTGAATGTTCTAGCAAAGTTCCCACTTTTTAAAAGCATATTCTGTGAAAAGTTTTGCGTACCCGTTACGGAAGGATTCAATATTTGTCAGAACGGAACTCCACATCACATGCTTTACCTACCTTCTGATGGCATATACCCCCACTGGTCTCTGTTTGTGAGACCAATGGGTGAAACAGACGATCCAGACGACAGAAACTATTCAGTCAAGCAGGAATCCGTACGGAAGGATGTGGAGCGATTGTTCGGAAATCTGCAGTCTCGCTTCAAAATCTTTCGAAGAGAGAACCGTTGATGAGAACTCAACGAAACCATTAGGATATCGAACACTTGTGTACTAATTCAAAGGATCTTAATCCGTATGAACCAGTTTATCCAAAAGGAATATTGCGTTGTTACAACATCGGTTCTAAAAAGACTATTACAAACGGACTACGCAAATGCAACACAGGCAGAAATTGAAATGGGTCGAAACATTACAGAATGTAGGAGACATGTCGGGACAAACGTGGATGATGAAGCTGAAGGGTTGATGTTGCGTGATCTTCGTTTTACCGATCCGGACGAACACTTCAGACTACAGAGAGATCTTATTCAACTTAACAAAGAACTTCGCCCTTTGTAAGTCAATCTAATCGACCTTCTACATTCAAAATTCGGAAACGAGCGCAAGTTATATGATCAATGGAATAAAAAACTCCCATTTTGCATTGTCATTTCATTCCATTTGGTGTTTATAAAACATGATTCCATTCGGTGTTTAAAAGATGTAAGGATTACATAATCTGTATTCATTTCCAATTCATTTACGACCGTACCATGTTGCAATACAGATATCATGTCCCGTCAAATACAGGTAGAAAAAAATACAGAGAATGTATTTTAAAAAAATTATTCCCCAGAGTAACATTCACATCGTCATAATTATCGAAATACTTGCGAGGGACTACTTCCCAATACTAGACGACAGAACCATGTAGCAAGACACTATAACTACAGATGAACATAGCTCTCTATCAAACAGTATGTGTTAGCTTTTCAACACATGATTCTACATGAACATGAACATGATAAACAATCAAAACATATTTTATTCTCGGTTGCTGAATATAACAATTTTCATATTTATTACGTTAACACCCATTTCTAATCGGTACGCAAACATGTAAAAACTTCCAATTAGTTGTTTTGAACATCAAGGATAATATATGTCATGTTACCACAACCTTCCAATGGGTACGCAAACAAATAATATCTGCCACTTACTCAACTTCTGGCATACTTTCTTTCGCTATTAACTTGACAAGATTTTCATACGCCTCACTTCCTTTCGGTAGAAACTGTAGAGCTAGGCGCATTCGTTCGATACTTCCATTTATTTTGTTCCCGGTTGAAGTCAGAAATCTCATCATTCGCACGTTTCATTTCCATACGGATTTCATTTAACTATTGGTTCATGTTTTAATCATCCTGTCTACCATATTTCTTCTTTTTAATGGACTTGATACCTTACGGACGTTGCTCACCACTTCTCTCAGTAGCTCTATCTGTCCCAGTCGTAATAATATCTTCCACATCCGTTAATTCTCTGACATCTGTTCTTGACGTGACATTTGCTACACTACCATTCGTACCGCTCGATTTTTCTATAGTACCATTATTCATGGGAATTTCATCAAAATCCGTAGTCCATCCCATATCCGCGCATTCATTTCGATTCGGGTTACTGTCGTTCTTGATCCATTCCGATTCGGTGTTACTGTTGTTCTTGTCACTAGACTACCGTTACCGTACCGCATAGATGACCTTCTTCCGCTTCACCTCGACCCCCATCGCTTCCATTACCGTTTTTAGCTCAGTCGTACGCGTCATTTTAACACCGCCATTTTTGTCAACCTCACCGAATTTCAGACATTTTGACAGAAACTCGGCTCTCTCAACATACCGAAAGGTATTACCTATTCCAGGGTTACTTTCCTTCTCATTCATTCTCCTACTTTTGTAGATCGCATGTGCCATTTTCACAAGTTCAGGTTTCTGATCATTTCCGGTACGGTTCATCGCCAATACTTGCATGTAGCATGAATTCCAAAGTTGACATTCAGTTTCAAACAATGAAGTTTAATTACACTGAATGAAAGCTTTTGACCTATTCATTTCATGTACCTCAGTACAAAACTTCTCTATACCATTCCATAATGTATCTCCTGTTTGGACAAGTTTCTGATTTTGTATGCCCACGCCTGGGCAAGTACTAGACCTTCCTTTGCCGTCCACTGGTGTACACTCCTCTTCTCATCCATTTCTATAAAATTCCTTTTTCTGTGGTTCTTCGACCCCCTCGGTCTACCCATGCTCACCTTCCTCACTTCCTTGCACGGTCCCATCTCACGTTCACCAACATCTCTCGCACCTTCATTCGGAACCGTTGTACAATTCAAAATTCTTACACAGTTATTTTTGACTGTTCTATTTACCATTTTTTGAATATAATTCAGTACAATTCTCCCATCAACTTCGTATCTCTTCGTTTCCTGTTCTGCATAACTACCACCATCATTTGATTCCTCCTATATGCATTCCGATACATCGTTTGTCTGCTCCAAACATGTTTCTTTCAGCTCTGCACCATTCATAATTGTTTCCGTAACATTTATTGGTGTCGTTTTTGCTTTTCTCCTGGCCCTTCCATCCATTTTACGTACATTTTCTTTTTTCGTCCGAATTGCAGACTTATCTCTTCCTGAATTTGACTGACCAAATGTCTCATTTCCAACGTCTCGGTTTCTTGTGTTTCTCTTCCTCTCCATTTCGTCCTCCGATTACATCTTCATCGTTACATTTAATATTTATTCCTTCCGTTCTACATTACCAGGGATCGCACCAATCGGTATATGTTCTTCTAGTTTGACTGATCACTTTTCACTCTCATCCAAATTGAAATCTATCTTCTTCCGTATCGGAATTACTTCTGTGTTATGATAAGGTCTGCATGGCTGCCATTGTGAAAATGATGCTACAGATCTTGTCGAAATAAAAACGCCTTTTTTCCTTCCCTTTCCACATTCACGATCCTTTCTGCTTCTTTACTCTTCTTTCCGCCATATGGAGTACGGTCCTCATGCAATTTATTATCCTCGCCATAATCCGCTACGGGCTCATTGCAATTTTTACCATTTTCCAGAAAGGTGGTATGTTTTTCAGGTAAGTCCCATGGTCGCGATTTTCTTTCCATTAACAATCTCGTCAACTTTTTTGAACGATTACCAGAACAGTTTTCTTCGTTCGTTTCCGTTGTCGGTAATGTCCTGCTTCTCTCTCTCAATCACATTCTTCCTTTCCTCCTGCCAACAATCTACGCTTTCTATTGTTTCCTCTTTCTGAACAGGCCCTTGCCGACTGGTCAACCGCTTCTCCGTACCTGTACACTCATCATTTGACACAGGAAAATGGTGCGCATTGATTCACAGATTAGGAATAAAACAGATCAAGGAATCTTCCTCGATCTAAAATTGACATACCGCCATTATCGTTAGTTGGTGCCTTGCAGAGAAAACTAAATTTACGTACCTGTTCGGTGGTTTTGCGAAGATATTTCCACCAAACCGCTGCAGCAATCGCAATTCAGGAAGTTCAAACCCGGTACGGATAAGGATGTATCGATGGAACCAGCGGGCGTCGTCACATTTGTCTGATTCCAACTGTGACAGGGTAGTGTACCAACTCCGTTTTCAAAATTCTACAATATTCCGGACTGAAAAATTGGAAAAAATCTATCCGTTGCCTATGCCCTATAGCCGAACTGAGCACATCTCTGCATCTCACGAATAAAAACATCTATCAAAAAGTACTTTATTCGAGAGTGTATACGTGCTCAGTTCCGAACTGAGAAAGTCGAACTGAGCGCCAAAGTAGTGATGCCCTAAGCGTTTTAAATGTGAAAAAACATTTAAAATGCTTGCTCTTTTCTCTTGAGCATTTAAAATCATTCTATAGAGGCAAACATTAATTCGCACAGAGGCCGAAAGGACTGCTTCCTCTTCTGCTGAATAATGTTTTAAATTTCACACTGTTCAACCAATCAGAGAGATGGGAAGTGGTTTCGAAGTTTTCGTACCTGAATGTGTGTACTGTAGTACTGTAGAGTAGAGCCACTTCAGGTATGTCCCAGTCCCAGTGAGACATACTGTAATACTTTGTGACATGATCTATGTTTGGCGGGAAATGATATTCTTTGATCTACAATTGCGATGAATGCTTAATGTAAACTACTACGACATTATTATGAAAATTATAAACGTTCGGTCGCTATTTAACAAATTCTACGATCGTAGAGTCCATCTGATATTGTAATATAAAATAATATTATTAATATTATTTCCCATATTATTAACATTATAGTTTTAACGAAAGTAAGGAAATCTTGAAACCTCTGCTGCATCTTTGGAAAATGAATTCGAAAATAAAAAATTCCACAGAAAAAAATGGAAATAACTCGCGCACACAACAATTGGATTCCTTCATTTCTGCAGTCATCTCTCACTTCTCATTCATCAATTTCTTCCACCTTTCCTACGTTTCGTCTTTCAATGAAATTATTTTTATCCTGATCATCGACAACTGATTGTTTATGTTACTGAAGTCACTTCCAGACTTTACCTACCGACAAAAAAAAAAAAAAAAAACATGTCGACTTTAAGTAATCCAATCGTGAGGACAATCCAATGTATACAGAATTGGATATCAAATCATCGATACTATTTCATTCGATATCAACAACAATCTGAGTGTCTCAGCATCTCGAAGAACGATTTACTTCCGGTAGCGGATGTCTACTTGAGGAAAACAACGCACAAAAAGTGTACACCTACAATTCCTCAGATAGGTACTTGTCTCACAGTTACCGGTGAGACGATATTGACATGTTTCGACACCACCACCATCATAGTGAGTCTACAGTCATCATTACCTTCACCCCAGCCTTCCCGTACCACGCTCACGTCAACGCGAGATTTTCTTTTCACCTTACTGTCATGGCCAGCTACACCAACACATGTGAAGCCAACCAACTCCCTTACCCCGGCATCATCTTCACCTTCGCGCCGGAAATTGACCACACTATCACCAGTAATTTCTTGTGCACCTGTTTGTACCGATCTGATATCTCCAAGAAATATAGCAAAGTTCAAACTTCCGCCTTCTCTATCACCGATATCAAATAATCAACGTCATCATCAACCATATATATCACAACTATACATATACCCAATTCACGACACGGGAGGTATGGAAGTAACATATGCGTACGTTACACCATATGGTTTACAATATGACACGAATCGCATTCTGAGATTACATATAGCCCATGACATGCGTACACTGACAACAAATACATGTCCTCAATTACGACGCGTATGTGTTCACGCTTTGCCTGATGGAGATATTCAGATATCTGTTCGTTTCAACGATTCAAGGTTTATTATTTTCACACCGGTATGTACCACGAATGACATGATTAAGGATAATTCGGTAGGACAGGGTATTAGAGTATGCAAATTGAGAAATATTGATGGTGATGAAGCTGAGGGAATCGATCAGGGTGATTTACTAGGAGAGTTTTTGAGTAATACACTCGGATTGTCAAACGTTCGTCTTGTTCAATTGATGAAAGAGGAAAAGAAAGGAATTGCAGTAGTCGCAAAAAGCTCAACGATGCAACTACAAGAATGGAGCAAGAAACAAGTCGATATACGACGATTCCAACCATCGATAATTGTGCAAGATACTCGCGAACCATTCGAAGAAAATGACTGGGCAAGATTGTCGGTTACAAATCGCCGCATGAAGTTCGAGGTATACGAGGCTTGCAAAGTTGACAAGAAGATTACAGTGGATATGAACACTGGTGAATACGATGTCGATGGAGAACCTTTGAATACATTATGGCGATATCGAAGAGTACTGCACGAGGTTACTTTTGGGATAATCGCGGAGATTGACATGGCCTCATTCAACAGTTCAGCAGCGGAACAGATGAAACAGGAACATACTGATTTTGGGTTTGGATTGATTCGAGTTGGTGATCAGTTGTCGGTGGAGACACTACAACGAGTTTTACAGAAATAATAAATAGTTCGTCATTAATGATGACTGTTTCTTATCTTCGCCAAGTGCTGAGAATCCATGTGACATCGAAATTATTTGAATAATACAGCGTTATTAAGACAACGTCTAATGGCATCACTTTATGCGAAGCTCATGCTGAGTCCACTTTTCATCATTAAAACACGTTAATTAGTAAATGTCACAGGATACTAGCGAGAAAAAATAAAATTTACAAACAGGAAATAAAGTAATTACCAAAATTCTTCATCCTCATCATCGACACTATTATTATCATCATCGACATCACTATCATGCACAAACCCAATATCCTTATTCCGTCGATCTCTTTTTGAGGCAATGGCTGAATCCTTTGCATAAGCAGCAGCAGCAGCAGCAGCGACAGCGGCAGCTGCCTCACCAGCTTTCGCTCTAGAAGAAACTTCGTTTGGGTTTGTCTGATCGATGGTAGCATTCATAATCATTTCCAATAACTTTCCAACAGAGTTAACATCAATACCAACGATTTCACGTTTCAATTTCCACATTTCCAGCCATCCTTTACATATCTTTGTCATCAATCCACTAAGATCATTTGGAACACCATGCATAATTTGATTACCTGATGAGTCATTAGCACTTGAGGCACGTTGACGAGGTGGTGGGGGAAGAGGAGGGACAGCACAACCCATATTAGCAGTATTACTTGGATTTCTGATACGGATGACGTTTGAACCTGGATTGCTTCTTGGTGCAATTTTTTCGATTTTGTTTCCTTCGACACATACATTAAATTCTTTCATTAAAGGGCAAAACATACCAATACTTTCCATGATTGCAATAACTCCATGAATAAGTTGACACCACCAAATAGTCATATCATCTCTACTACCTCCAATGGGCTTCAATCTTTCTAAATGGACAGTTGTTAATTTGTCAGAATGCATGAAAACACCTCTTAGTTTCCCTTCACCTGCCATTCTATGAACAATTCCGTAACTTAAACATAAAACTTTGACATTATCCGCTTCTCTCATAACAGTTTTTAAGAAGTTCATTTCAATATCCGCGGTACTTCTAAATGTAGGGACTTCACCTCTTGCGATAACAACTTGTAATGCCGTACCAGCAGAAGTAATAACTTGTCTTAATTTAGGTTCAGCGTATTTCGCTGTTTTCGCTGTACGATCTTCTCTTGACGATCTATGATAATGGGAAGATGATAAGAAACGATAACATAACATACTAACTTCAAGTACGTTCAAAGTATCAAATTTAAATTTACCAATTCCATTAGGCCATCCATCTCTAAATAACACACCACGACTGTTAAATAATTCATTCATATCTATTCTGTATACTTTATCTGTTTCACTTGTATTCATCTGACCGTTTGCATTACGTTCAGAATGTACTGATAATGTCAATGTTTTAGTGTGAAATATACCACGATGTTCAGGTGATATACATTTTCGCAACATATCTAATGATGATGTTGGAGAATCAATGGCATGTATTGATATTATATAATCGGGATTATGGCGTGGGATCTCGGCAATTCGAGGCATTGTATCTCCTTCCCCAAAAGGATCCTGCGTATTTGGATCTTCGGTAGGATTGCTGTTAATTGTGAATGGATGACAGTATACACAATTCTTACATTGTTTTTGTTGATGTCGAAGTGAAGAGACAGAGTTCATGACGCGTACCATGTGCATACCATGATGAGCAAGCAGTCGCTTCACAATTGGAGCAACATTCTTCTGAATTTCACCTCTTCCTTCATTATTGTCAAGAGGTATAACACCCATATGATATTTATAATCCACAGAAGGTGAAAACGATACTATACAAGAATGTAGACATAGGCGGTCGTCATTTAAAAGGTCCTGCACGGTGTTAACTTTGCTGTGACTAACTTTCAACAGAATGAGATGCTTCAAATGCTTTTGTTCTGGAATACGAACCAAAGTAGCCGTGGATGGTTTAAAAATTTCCAACCTTCTTATAGTATGCATCTTCAAAAGAATATCATGCAATCCGCCAGAGTTGGCGATGTTTCTGAAACCAGTTACAGAAACATGAGATAATCGACTACACTTTTTTTCTATCAATTTGTTTAAAAATAATTTTGTGACTTTCTCACATGTTTTGTAAGGTAATTTTAAAGTCGTCACATGGCTATGTAACATATCTAATTTTTTAAGTAATAACCAAGGTGTATGTCTTCTTCCTTTTATTCTTACCCCATTAAGCATCATAACACCCGCAGGTTCACCATCGCTATTATTTCCATCATTGTTGTTATTGTTATTTTCATCATCGCTGTCATCTTCCTCGTCATCACTAACCCCACCGTCACCTTCACCGTCACTTAAATCCTCACCAGACGATGATACCTCATTATTCTCAATCTCGAAATTTTCCCCACCCGTATTACGTTCACGACCTTCTACGAATCCCCAATCATCCACTGGCAGTTGCGGTTCCGCATCATTTTCTCTTGATAAAATACCACGCTTGAAAGAAGGGCCATTAGCATTTGGACGGCAATGAGTACAATAAAATCTACGACTAAGAGATAAAGCAGGTGGTATGGCAGCATGACTACGTAGTAATGTACGAAATATTGCAAAGAAATGAGTATTTGCTATTGCTAATGATAATGCTGAGTTCGGTCCTTTGAGATCATTGTGCATTAGGCAATCAGTTACGAATAAATGACGAAAGATTAAGGCAACTGCATCTTCAGGTAGTGTTGAAAGTGATACAATATTTTTATGATTATAATTATTGCAATTCATTCTCGTCTTCTTGTTCATTGTTGTTGAGGATGGAAGATGACGACGTTTTGTGCATGATCGAATTTCATCAATATCATCAGCTGATGACGGAGGTCGACTGGGTGTTACTTGTCCATTTGCTTGTGCTTCCATCGTTACGGGAGAAAGAAGAGAGAAATAAGGAAGAGGGGATGGGACGATGATATTAGAACAAAATAAATGGGAATCGAAAGGGTCAGGACGAAATCGTCCGAAACGACCGAAGGACGTGCGTAAAGCGTCAACGCCTGCATTTCCGTTCAATTTTTGTCGTCTGTCTTGATCACAGCGTACGTTGATGTTTGTACAGCTGTATTTCTATAATGTATCGATTGCATGCACGGATTCGCATGACCACCTTTACAGTTCACAGTTTACAGCCAGGTACTAAATGTTATAACTTATATTATAATTATAATAATAGGGCCTTGCCACCTTACTTCACAACTAGGGTAGGTTATTGTGTATCGACACTACTGTACCACTTTTTGAAGGTGAAAATGGATACATGTGTAGTATAGAAAATCAATTATTATAATGAAATATAATGTACAATAATAATGATGTGCCTCAGAGCATTATCACGGTGTACTATATCCCCACAAAACGGCAAAAGAAAATTGAAACGTGTGCTCTTTTGGTTGGCCACCGTTAAATCCCCAAACGGCACATTCGCTATCCTCAAAGCCTCATTCACCGGTGATGTAGCACACTGACGCTATCTAGCTATCAGTGTGCACATCCCCTTTGAGGCTCCACTCTTGCCCACCATATCATCTCAATCAGTTGTCTCACCGATAGCCTTTCTTCATCATGAGTGGAACGAGGAGCGCAGATATGTATTAAGCAGCGGCTATCATTACATTCTTTGCGATGTCCGTATGTATCACAATGCCGAAAACAATATGCAAGAAGCGTGGGAGAGGG